>QBDW01004817.1:0-182131 GCA_003261595.1 Maconellicoccus hirsutus
TTCCCGCATCCTTTCAAACAACACTTTTCAATTCTTAGCATTTTTTATAAGTTTGCCGACTTGATGTATATGTATAATACATTATAAGATCGCTTCTCATTTGAAACGAGTTGAAAACGCGCCAACAGCTCAGCTGATTCAAAAATTGAACACGCTTGTCTGACGTCATGATGAACTCAACCAATCAAATTGTAGAAATTTTATTCAAAAAAAAATTACTACATGTGAATTGTATTGCATAAGTCAAAAAAAAAAACATTCGGGGTCTAAGTATCAGCGCTCCTACAGGGGACTACGTGACTAACTATTTACAAAGATTTTAGGTAATCCCCTTTCCGCTGTGCCCGCTGTGGACCATCTTGGTAATTCAGTGTCTATAGTTATGATGATAAAATGATAAAAAAGCTACGATTTCGACATAAATGTCGTTTCGAGTAATTGTCTCATTCGAGGATTTCGCGTGTACGATTTTGGCTACTTGAATAAACCATAAAGCTAAAAAGTTCTGATAAGAATGGAAATTTTGATAAGGAGAAATTGGAAAAAAGGCAAAAAAACTGAGATTTTATAATTAATTCTTATATAATTTATTTAAATAATGAGGAAAATTAATCTCCAAGAGAATCTGCGGTTATGTAACACTACGTAACTTGCAAATAAGATAATTATTCTTATTTAAAATGTTCACTTGAAGTTTTAATGTGGTAAAAATTATTTGATCTCGACAATGAGTTTGAATTCAAGTCCTCCTGCTAGTCCTGTCAATCCGGTAGCCATTCGTGGTTCCGGTCAACCAGTTTTGACTTCATTTTTGGTAAGTTTAATGCATTGTAGCGTTACTTCTTGCTGTACTTTCTACTGTAATCGATTCGTTTAGTAGTCAAAGGTATAAATGATGCAATATTGATGAACACGAGTTATTAAATTTACCCATATTGATTTGCATTTTTCGCATTTATTCAGGGCGGCGCGGTTGCAGGTATGTCTGTCGACATGGCGTTATATCCGTTGGACACACTGAAGACCCGTCTACAAAGTCAATATGGATTTTGGAATTCAGGTGGCTTTCGAGGAATATACAAGGGTCTTGGACCAACTAGTATAGGCTCGCCGCTTTCCGGTAATTGAGTATACTTGTACATAGCGTAAAAAGTACGAATATCTTAAATATTCGTGAAATTGGTAAATGCGTTTTGTTAGCGTAATTTATTTATTGTGTAGGCGGGTTATTTCTCGGGACCTATGAAGTTTCAAAGCAACTCATGCTGACTAGAATACCGGAACAATATTATTCTGCGGTGCATATGTGTAGTGCTTCGTTTGCTGAAGTTGTAAGTATGGAGATATATTCTATAGTAACGATTTAATTTAAAAAAAAAATTTTAAGTATTATTTACTTCTATTTTGTTTAATAGGTATGTTGCGTGGTTAAAGTACCTATGGAAATAGTCAAACAACGTCGTCAAGCTTCTTTTAAAAATATGTCTTCAATTCAAATTGCATTTTCTGCCGTAAAACATGAAGGTATTTATGGTCTATACAGAGGTTACGGTAGTACGGTTCTAAGAGACATTCCGTTTTCCATCATCGAACTTCCTGTTTGGGAATGGTTGAAAAAGAAATGGAAATCAAAAACGCAACGAGAACTGAACGCAGCTGAAGTCGCAATATGTGGCGTTATTGCCGGTAAATAATCAAATAAAATTAATAGAAATAGAAAATACAGGTATTGCTATAAATAATTTGTTAAAATAGGCGGCGTAGCAGGAGCATTAACTACTCCTTTGGATGTAGTCAAAACACAAATCATGCTTTCAGAGAGTTCTGGCTCAAATAGTTTCCCCGGTGTGTTTACCTTTGTACGTACTATTTGTCGTGAACAAGGTGTCACCAAGTAAGAATTCAACTTGTATGAAATACGTGATTGCTTGAGCATTAATTAATTAATTTTTTGGCAGGCTATTTGCGGGATTTTTACCTAGAATTGCGATGATAATGGTAGGAGGCGGTATATTTTTCGGCATATATGACGAAAGTTGCAAATTGATCAATAAACATGTTCTCTGATATCAAAATCACGATTTCGATTGATTTTTTTTGTGATTTTGTTTATCGAGTTGTTTTTACTAATTTTATTTGTTTTCTTAGCCATGTTTTAGTTTCATTTTATTGTTTTTTGTTAACTTTGTTGTCGACGTAGATTTGAATTGAAAAAAATTGTTTGCTTTTTTACGATCGTTTTATTTATTTACTTCGACGATTCGATGATTTCATTATGAATTTTTGTAAGGAAAAAAATTCAACGTGAAATTTTCTTTCCACCAGTAAAACTACTCTAATAACAAGTAATATAATCATCGACATATCAAACAATATCTACATTTATACATTACACGGTAATTTTTTTCAATTACTTAATGATTATCATTAAATTCAATCATCTTACATTGCTAATGATATGATTTATGGTGATCTTCGGGAAGACATCAAAGTGACAGTTCTACAAGGAAGAGAGGTTCTCCGGCTATGAATATGTACTTCTAAAAAAAAAACCACAATCGTTGGAATCTGTATCATAAACAAGAATTTTAGATCGAGAACGGAAAAAATTGACAAATTTTTATATTTTACGCTCACCGATATTTAAAGAAAAAACTAGTTTCAAACTTGAGTATAATTCAAACAATTGGGAATTTGCATCGACCACGTGCCATTTGAGGTACATGAGGCAAACACAGACATCGTCGTGACATACCCATCGTCACAAATAACTTTAAAACGATCTCCTGTTTCGTACCAAAACTTCAACGGAACAATTCGTCCGTTTGTTGGTTCACCAGGATATTCGCAAACAGTTCTACCTTAGGATGTTCAAAAGAATGAAAATCAAATTACAGAATCGTGTTTCGTGTGTTAATCAGTATCATTTAACTTACAAGAAGGCAACGCGTTAGACCACATGCCGTTCTCTTTGCAAATTATAGTTTGCTCTCCAACAAGACGATATGGTTTTTCACACGCGAATTGTATTATTGTTCCGACGTGATAAGTACCTCCGTTACTTTCTTCGAGTAAATAACCATTCGTTGGTATCGAAGGAGGTGGACATAAAATATCTGATGAAAGAAAATATCGATAAATCTTCGTACACGATTATGTAGTATTTACATACCGATGCATTTCGGAATGGCAGCAGACCAACGGCCATTGATTTGACAACGAATTTCATCAACTCCTTTTAAAGCGTATCCCCAAGCGCAACGAAACTTCATAATTGATCCATATGTTCTGTTATTTTCGGAGAAAATCAAACGAGTATCTGAAACTGATACTGCTTCGCATACAATTGGTTCACAATACGGCACTCCGGATGACCATTTACCTATTTGGAATAAATAAACATGTACTTTGTACTCATTCGTTTGAATGATCTATCAATGGAGCATTACCATTTGCTGAACATCGCGATTGATTCGGTCCTATTAACATGAAGCCATAAGGACACGTGTAATTAATTATCTGTCCAACATGATTACCTAGCCCTTTTGATATTAGTGGTTTTCTTTCATAGTGGTGTCTTTTCTCGCATTGCACCGCTGTTTATAACAATACAATTACAAAATGGTGAAAAATACATTGTTTAGGTACTTCGAAATTACACCGATACCTTCTATTTTCAACGAAACAGTGTTATATTGTAGTTTAGGCGTAGTACAAGTATAATTTCCCGAATCTTGTTCCATTCTTACATAGTATAACGACATACGATAAATCCATTCTCTTTCATCAGCTGCAATCGCCCAGCCTGAAAATTAATCCGTTTGTACGTAAATTATTCCAATTGTTTGTGAAATTATACGAATGAATGAGTGATGGTATAACCTGTCAAGTGATTTCTCTGTTTTGTCGTCCATGTCCATTGTACTTCTCCGTACTTTCTTCGAAACAAGCATTCTAAATGCACCACCGAACCCGGATAAATAACTATGTGATTATTCACATTGTCGATGGCCGAAGTACCATATGCTAATTTTACTCGAATTGTCGGAGGCACGTTTTCTACGTTAAAATATCACAATAAATACAAATTAGTTTTCTATGTTCACTGCTTACGCAATAAACGCCGACTTGGGTATATTTGCATGTATTACCAGAATATGCTGAAATCGAAGTAGTAGCGATGCAACGAGGTATCTCAAAATCCCAATCTCCATTTAAACATTGTAAATTAGAATGCCCGATGAATTTATAAAGTCCGGGTTCACCATCGCAACGAATTGTAATTTTACTTCTATCAGGTATCCAACCGATCCAATTCTAATAGACAAATGTCATACGATATAAAAGTATTTATGTTTAATAAGATTTTACCACGATTGAGATTTACTCGAAATATCGTATCATCGTACACGAGTACCAAATTTGTTCCGTTTAAATTTAACCGACAGTTTCGTAGAATCGGATGGAAACGTCCATCGTCTTCATTTTGTTCTGCAAAAAGTAGATATTTCCATCGGTATCGTTAAATAAGTTTCTTAAACTAGATAAATAAAAGTACCTGTCCTACACAAAGGTCCAACCCATTCACCTCCTACACATTTTATTTTACATAAACGGTCTTTGAATTGTTTGAACGGAGCTGGTAATTGAGCAGTGAATTTAATCTCGCTTAATGTGCTATAATCAGGAGTAGCATTTCGTCTTGCTACAACTGAGCTTCCATTCAACGTGAGCAAAGGAGAAGGACATCCATTTGCGTCTAAATGACATGTTCGAAATTAAACGCCTTTTCAAAAAATGGCAAATTGAGAATACCTACTCGTTGGTCGGAATTTTGGTTGAAATGCATATACACCCAAAGCAATGCTAATTGTGAGCACAATATTCATCGTTACAATTCGACGAGCTGTAATTTCACTACCTATTCACCAAGGTGGTAATACCCTTAGGATTACTTACAATGTAAGTAGTAACGTAATCGAAACACATGATGTTTTTCATTCAGAATTTTAATATCCTGTAAGTAAATACATTTGTTAATCATCTGTAGCCTGTAGCCTAGCAATACAACGAAAAACTCGTACTTTGTAAACCAAGCATACATGTTTTATATGTATAATTTCTTACTTCTTTAATGCAATTTTATGCTGTAGCACGAGTAAAATAAACCTAAAAGGACAGAATAAACGAAGTATTCGCCAACGCCAACACCACTATCGACATCGTTCCTTTACATTCAAATGGATCTTTCAGCACACTAAACATCTTCACTTGCAACAAATCCGTTCTATCTTAAAGATTTTGTACCGTAAATTTTACCCTAATACGCAAGCGTTGTCCTAATGTTTAAGCCACCCTACTTACTAGGAGGATCTTTTCATGTGGAAAGATTTTTTTCAAGGGTGAATACAATATATGTATTCTTATGAAAAAATGAAAAATAATATTTGTAATAGACGCGTATGAAATACAATGTAGATTGCAAGCAATAAATAATCGATATAGTTCAACTCTGTATAACATCGTAGTCTACTTTAGATATACTGTACGTATTTTATGTACGCACATTAAGCCCATTTAATTGGAAAATGAGAAGTTTTTTTCTTGATGCATATAATTACACCTGCTATATTCAAGTAGGCAATTTATATAACATGTAATGTTCAAATGGGAATGTTGGAAAAATTCAAATGTGAAAGAATTTCATATGAGAAGAAGGAAAGGAGAAATCAGAAGGGTAAAAGTTAAAATACGAATGGTTAAAATTCGAATTGGAAGAGCGGAAGAAGAAAAAAGAAGAATGGTGCTAATTGTCACACTTCTTCAAATTCGAGTGAGAATTTTTCAAACACGTATAATCATTAAAACACGCACTACCTCAAAATTTGAAATTTCATATCTCGATTGCTAAACATACAATCATGCGAAATCTACATTCTAGAGTAGCTCAATAAGGGGAACATAGCTGATGAAAATATTAACAGCGGAAGAGACATATTCGTACATCTACTCGTACCCCATCATCAAATTATTTAGATAGCTAGACAGAATGTTGACAGGTATATCTGGGACTTGGCAGATTATTTGAACATGAAAGAACCCGGTACCTATCGTAAATGGTAAACGACTGAAAGTTATCATATTTTGCAATTGTTGTTCAAATCTGATTGAATTGAAACCCAAGATGATGTGGTTGATACACGTTTTGGCGATATGTCTTACAAGAGTAAGTATTGCGTAAATCTTAAAATATCATTTCAACTGAAAGTTACTTCAGAGTAATTCACCTCAAATTTTCCATCAGTTTTATACATCTTTCTTTGCACTATTTCAGTACACAATGACAGCAAATTGTGCGGCCGCCGAATGGCCCTATGTACCTACAATGCCAACTGTTATAAATCCAAGCAATGATTTCTCAATTTATAATTCTGGCACAACTATGATGAATTCAGCCACCGATGCATTCCAAAACCAGTTCAACGCCATTGCCGAGCACACGGCAAAAATGAACGAGTTAATTCTGCAAAATAACCAATACGGTTCAAATATGGCGAATTATTTGCAAAACACCATGAACTCGGTCTTAGCAACTAATTCGCTTCAGCAATTACAAATCATAAACGACGTTATGAACATGCTACAGCCGGATTATGTTTACGATAAAATCAAGCAAGAAAAGCAAATCCATGAAGAATGCATTTCAGCCGCTTATAAAGATTTAAACTCGGCAGTTGAAATCATCGTCAATCAAACACGGGATCTTCCTTCGATCGATGTTCGACAAATGGAACAAGTCAAAGATCACGTCTTGTCCGCTGTTGACCATTTACAGAATTCTTGTCCTTTGTGTAGAGCATTGAAATACGCAGTTAGCGATGCGAATGAGAATTTATTACCATTTGTTACCGTCCTGTCTTCGCAAATTTTGAAAACATTGAATCCATCGTTGACCTAATGGTGTGTTTTATTTTCGTAAATTAGTATTTTAAATTTTCACGAAGAAATATCCTCGTAATTAAGTGATATTTTGCGATAGATGGAAATTCGGCAAACGAAAGAGAACGCAATTAAACACATAAATACGAAATATTTCGAAATGAATTTATTTTTATCTCAAGGTACATAAATAAAAAGTTATAAGAAAATTGTACATCCGATTATACTATTCTTCAACTTTCACGACTTAAATGACCTTCTTAATACTGGTAACTTGGCTTTAAGTTTTGATTGACTTGTCAACATAATAGGAGATAAACCAGGAGGATTGCCGTAATTTTGCAACCTTTCAAATTTACTTTTTGCGCTGGTATTATTAAAAGAACTATTACTCGACGAACTTTTATCTAGTTTATCTGTGTTTTCTGGTGTAGCTGCACCAATTACGCGATTCAAATCCTCTTCGCATTCTTCTAGGAACGTTTTCAAATCCTAAACAATTCCATGATTTTTATCAACAACTTTACAAAAACATTACACGAAAATGTTTCAGATAAATTTACATTTTCTTTGAAATAATTATTAAATTCATCGATATGGCACTGCAACGAAGTAACACTTGTTGATTGAACAAACGAAGTACATTCGCTGACAAAAACAACGGGAATTTTCCAATATATCAGTCCTTTTTTCCATTGCAAATTAACACCGGCTACAATTTTACCGCGATCTATTGCATCTCCGAAATCGAAATTCTAAACAAGTGAAATGATGAGCATACTACACAACAAAATAACGTTGATTTACCAACCTTCGAATCGATACGAAAAGAAACTGCGAAAAATCTTCGCTGCAAATCGGCCGCGTAAATTGTACGATTTTGTTCGTTTTTCTGCTGCGTCCTGATAATAACGCCGATTAAATCGATTTCATCGAATGTCGACGATTCACTGCGTTCTTGTAAACGTTCGACATCGGTGACGCGTCTTCTAAACCAATTATTTGAACAGTCGGCAGCAGAGCCGCCATTGTATTTGCTTTGACGATTAGAACATAATTGTAACTCGCCGTTGCTGTTGAATCACGAAGAAATTAAATACTCGTGATATATCGGGGTATTCCATTTTTTTTTCAGGAATATTTCGAGATACAATTACACAATTCTGATTGTTTATCATTTAAACCTACCGAATATTATTCGTATTAAGGTTGAAAAATTCGTACAATTTATCTTCTTTGAAAAAAGCTATTAAATCGTCTGAAGGATTCCAAATACTTAAGATAGCTGAAGATTTATTCTGTTCGTCTTGTGGGTCCACTAAGCGAAGCTGTACGGGAAATTCATTGAAATTACGTATTCATAGAAATATATATGAAAGTAAATGTAGGAATTTAGCTGTTTACCTTTAACAATCTGGTAACCTTTCTATTTCTTGAGTATTTTTCTGGTAAATTAGATTGCACTCTTTGTTGAATAACATCGCGTAATCTTTCATTATCTTCGTTGGAAAAATTCTATAAATACGGAAGGGCGTTTCATCGAGATTTTACGTTTATTTTTTTTACATTGTTTAATTGAAAATTTAAAACTTGTGCGTTTGATAACTCCAAGTTCAAACTGGAGATAAATTGATAAAGTGGTTGAATTTACATTCCGAAATAAATAATTTAAATAGCACGATACAAAATTTAATTACTGAATTGGAAATTATCATCTCAATTTCTATTATTTTAATTTCTTGATTGAAGATTTCCTTCGAATTTTATCATTGGAATTTTTCAAATTTTTCTTTTTTTTTCTTGAGAAATGATCGACATCTAGCGACGGTTTCAAGAACTACGATCAACAACAATCGTCCATTCATAGTGTGATAACAGTGTTGCCAACCCTCAAGATTTTGAAACCACCTCAAAATCGTCCCAAGAAAATAAGATTTCTCAAGATTTATTCAAATTTTGGTCAAAAATGAAAAAAATGCAAAAGATTAGTAATTAATATTATTCAGTCATAATAAAAGTTGATTTCTCGATTTCGTAATCTTCGTATCTTTCTGTTCAAATTAATCAAATCACTGGAATTTGTACTTTTTCCAATTGTACCTTTCATACAGAAGATCTTTCAGTAGATTGAAAAGGAAAAATAAAGAAATAAAAGATTTTTTCGACTTTTTGAATGGCTGTTTCCATTTTTTATCGCTGTAGTGTTACAGTACCGTGATCTGCTTAAAATTTCCTTTAAAATGATACCCATTTTGACACCTCAAGATTTCTCAATATTTCAAAATTTGGCGACTCAAGGGAAATCGCTGAGGTCGGTTGGCAACACTGCGTGATAATCATTTTAACGATTAAATTATCAGATTTTACGTAAACGCAGCATCACATCACTATGATAATATAAATTTCTTCAAATACCGATTATCACGATAGAAAAATCCGTACTTACTGCAACTGCGTCTAAATCTGTTTTACTAATCGAAGCACTCTCACGTAAAACTTGATCGGTAACTTGTGAAAGTATTGATTCGATACAACATTGACGATCCTTTTCATAAGCCATCATCCTTTTGATTTCACTTCTTTGGTTATGAAGACGCGCCGGCGCTATAAATACGAAGTAAAATTAAACTCGAGAAATATATTACATCGAGTACATCCATACCGGAATTTCCATCATCGTCGTCTTTTTCTAAAAACAACAAAGGGTAAACTCTAGCTACGACGGCAGAAAGGTGCGAAATCAATCCGCCTTTTGACGAAACAGTTGATATTCTATTTATAGGCGTTTTCTTCGCTGTGTAGAATCCCAATCGGGTATGCCAACGTACGCGACGACAAGAATTGGTGGAAAATTTCAAACGTACGTTTTCATTTATCTGAAAATGAACTTTTTAGTATTTCCTTAGAGAGTAAAATCGTGTGTTTTTTTTACTTGTAACGGATCACAAGGATCTTTCAAACCGATCACTTCGGCTCCCGTTATGATCAATTTACTTCCTATTGATAATTTTTTACGCGTTATTAGATCATTCATTTGGTCGTCAATTTGTGCGAAGATTCTGTACCAGCCGTCGGTTAACTCTACTTTGTGTTCGTTCAAGGTTTGTTCTTGCTGATTTGGAGATAATCAATGTGAATGATTTGTAATAGTTGCACGAAGTAAATAAGTACCTTTTCAATGGATGCTACGCATAATATCAAAGGTCTAGCGGCTGAATCGTCTCCTTCGAGTATTTTTTTTAACGCTGATCGAACACATTTATCTATTTCTTGTTCGTACTTGAATTTCAATTGGAATAGGACGTTATCAGGCGTTAAATATCTGCGGAATAATATTAAGATAGTTCATTTTCACAATAAGAGTAAATTTTTATCACTTTGATACAAACCGTCCACCAAATCCTCTTGGAAAAGTTCTCTCGGTTGATGCTAATTTCCAAACAATCCACCTGTACTGATTGGCGATCCATTCGTGAGTGATTAATTTAGGATCGACGCCAGGACTAGCGAGGAAACCTCTGCTTATTTCTTCCAATGTGATGTGATTATTTTCGTTTAATATTATTGGAACCGAGTCACCGAATAGTATCTCAGCACTGGCGCCATTTATCAGTTGTTCGTCGCTGTTAATAAATATCAAATTTTGATTTATTCGAACTTTGGAAATATATTTAATAAAAGGAAAATTTACCTCAGAAATTGAGTGGTGAAGATGAATTGTTGGGCGTTTTGTGAATTAACTCGAATCACCGATGGCATCAAACCGAATTTCAAATACTGAAACGTGTAATGTAAATCAACGTGAAAAAATGAAAAAAAATATGATTTTACCAACCTCGTCATACGAATAAATCTTCGGTTTCTCGTAATCGCTCATTTGCTGCAACGAAATCCTACTTCGACTTTGGGCTTCATTCAAACCAGAATAATATCCTTTGCACGGTTTACAAAGTTCAGCGGGTTTATTTAAAATGTAATTCCGTTGATGAACAGCGGCCGCTGCTCGTTCATGAGACGATGAACTTTTACATTTCTTGATCTCTTTGGAAACTCGCGGCGATGCTTTTCTTTTGGTAGATTTCGATGGAAAGTTACTCTTGAGCGTTTCCAATTGATGGGTTATTTCGTCGCTAGTATTTGTCTCATTTTCGCTGGTCGATTTACGAACGTACGTTATATCCAGGCTACTTTGCGAACCCCGTTTACGTTTCTTGGTACGTTTACATTTACTTGGGGCGAATTTGAAATCGAAAACTGGACTTATGGAGCGTTTAGAGTCGGCTTCGTGAGTCTGGGTGTCGTTGGAATCGGCGCATATCGTGCTGTTGCCACCGGGAGCGAAAAACGAGTGTTCGTTTGAGACGTCGTATAAAAAAGCGCTGGTACTTTCGGCGATTTCGCGGCTCAGGTCGAATGATTTGTTTTGGGTGGTTTCGGTGAGAATCGATGAAACTGACGTGGTTTCGGAGTCTTTCAATGAGGTAGTATCCGAGTACGATTTCAGGGATTTTTCCTCGACGACGTCGGCGGTGATTTTGAGTACTTCGGTGTGTGGTTTTAAATCAGCGTCTTCTATTGGAACATCTAGCACATCGGAGAAGATATTTTTGGAAGCTAATAGAGACGTAGCGTCTATATCGATTAATTTACCGGAACCGGTTTGAAAACCGAAGTTCTTCGTTTCATGTAGTACATCGGAAAAGACATTTTTCGATGTTAATAGAGATTTCGCGTTATTTATCGATTTTCCGGAACCAGTTTGAAAACCGTAATTTGCATCCTTTGAATCTACCGGTTCATCTAGTACATCCGAGAAGATACTTTTGGAAGCCAGAAGAGATTTCGCGTCTACTTTAATCGATTTACCGGAGCAGGTTTGAAAACCAATATTTGAACTTTTGACAGGACCCAACGACGGCTCCGAGGACTCATCCAACACATCGGCAAAGATATTTCTAGAAGCTTGGATTGATTTCGCATCTATTTCGATAGATTTACCAGAACCGGTTTGAAAACCACGTTTTGTACTTGGCTTGGAAACCAATTGGATTTCTAGAGGGTCGTCCATGACATCAGAGAAGATGGTTTTAGAAGCCAGAAGAGATTTAGCATCTACTTCGATTAATTTACCGGAACCGGTTTGAAAACCACAGTTTGACATTTTTGTAGGGATCAGAGGCTCCGATGGCTTTTCTAATAAATCAGAAAAAATATTCCTGGAAACTTCCGGCGATTCCACGTTTATATTTGTTGATTTACCAGAACCACTTTGTAATCCGCTTCGGGTTCGTTTTGATATTTGGATTTCTGCAGGTTCGTCTAGTACATCGGAGAATATATTTTTGGAAGCTTCAAGGGACTTCTCATTCACTTTGATTAATTTACCAGAACCGGTTTGAAAACCGTAATTTGACGTCGTAATAGAGGCCATTTGTGGCTTCAATGGCTCGTCTAATACATCAGAGAATATATTTTTGGAAGCTTCAAGAGACTTCTCATTCACTTTGATTAATTTACCAGAACCGGTTTGAAAACCGCAATTTTCCGCTTTAAAATCGAATTTTGTTTTTAAGGACTCGCTCGATATTTTTCCAGTGACTGTTTTGAATTTATGTAAATTTTCATCTATGACCAATCCACGTGAAGTACTTGGGAAAGTGACATCTTGATGCTTAATTTGGTTTTCAGTGTCGTCGAATACGTCGGAAAATATATCCTTGGTTTTTTGTAATGCCGCAATCTTCACATTGATCGGTTTACCAGCTCCTGTCTTGAATGCACTCGAAGGAGCATCATTCGTTGAACGTATACTTCTGGTTGTTCGAGAAGATTTATCGTTATGGGTGTTCGATTGTTGGAAATTGATTCGAAACTCGTCATCTTGAGCTGTACACTTTGGTAGTTCATCGAATACATCGGAAAATATATTTTTAGATTTTTCTAAAGCTCGATTATTCACGCAAATCGGTTTACCGTTTCCCGTTTGGAACGTGTTCGTGAAGGAGTAACTTTTTATCGACGAATTATCGATTTTTTGAGAAAATACCTCGTTTTCGATCGAAGCATCGGGTGCTTTGAAATGATCATCGAATGAATCATCGAATATATCGGAAAATTGATTTTTTGATTTTTCTAATAACTCAGCACTCACGTTGATTTTTCCACTTTCGGTAATAAAGCTTTCAGCAAACTTCGTTGATACGATATCGCTAGCTTTCCAATGACCGATAATTCCGATGACCGGATTTGTCTCGGTCGTCGTTGGTGATTTGTGATTAACAGATAAATGATCCGAATAATGCCATCCACTCGGTGACGAATCGATCATCATCGGTTCGTTAAAAATTTCTTCATCTTGGAAGTAAATATCACCCAGGTACTTGAAAGCATTACAATATGTAACGTATAATCTATCAATCATCAGTCCGATTCTATTCAAGGTATAAACATCGTTAGCAATACGTCGAAAAAATTTTCGACGAAACTAAACGATAATTTAAGTTTAGGAAATATCGACGAACGTATGAAATATTCGATCGCATTTTGCTTATATACCGCATCTTTTTTATAACTAGACAAATGGACACGAGAAACGAAATAATACATCGAATATAAATATCGTATTAAATCGCCCCCGCCGTGTAATTTATTAACGATATTTAAACGTTTTTGAATCCATCTATGATGATCATCCTTCACCTCGAAGACAACCTTGGCAACACGATAATAATTTTTATTCCGCTCTTCGACGCATTCATTTTTCTCCACGTATCCATCATCGTAAATTAAACCATCACAACGTTTTATATCTTGCTGCGTTTGTTGGCTTTGTAATTCGTTAAACGCTACTAAAGTATTATTCGGGATGATAAATTCGTGTTTACTTAAAGCACGTTCGAACGAATCGTTCATTTCTAACGCTAAAACATTATTTGTTAATTCATCAAGCCGTAAGATAGACGTTGGCTTTTTGATGGAACCGATCACCGAAGGGTATACGAATTTTTTGCTATCTAATTTCGATTTTACTTTTAGCAAAGGAGACCTGCTGCTTTTGGTTTCTTCGGATGAGATATCGCAATCAACAGATTGTTTCTCTTCGATGGGTTCAAATGGGTTGTTATCTACATGACGAATGTTTTCCGGATTTAATGTACTGCAACCGGATCCTGATGGAGGTTGAATTTGATCACTGAAAATACTACATAAACTCTTCTTAGCCACGATCGCATCGGTAAATTTTTTATTCCTATGTTTCGTGGTATTTGTCTGTATTACTGGTGAACAAAGCACGTCCAAAGTTTCTCTTATCATGGTACATTCTTGATTGATATGTCTCTGCGAATTTACCATCTCGGTGTAATCACTTTCTTTGAGTTCGTCAGAATCCTGATGTTGAAATAATATTAATTACTTGAAAACACTCGGTATAAGTTTACAATAAACTGAATTACGTTGTTTTGAGGGCACATCTCGCTGATACATTCAACTTCACCGTCGCCGAACGACGTACAGAGCGAAGAAGACCATCGTAAGTTCGGTGAATCTAAATAGGGTGATAGATTGGATGGAACATGTCTTAGATTCGATATCGGACTGAAACTATAAGCAATCGTGAAGAATAATTCCATTTGATAAAAAAACTACGTTTATTTACATACGGGAATAATTCAACTGAGGTGTTAGCAGCGGTGCTTTTCCCAGGTTCCAATTCAACAGCAGAAAGATTACTTGTTTCGTGTTTTCGGTAAGCTGAATTAACGTCGAGTTCTGCGGACGGGGAATTGATATTTTTCAAACATAATTTTTTCAGGGTGTCGATTTTCAACGGTGTCGAAGTATTCATGACGTAAAATAAATAATATACATTCTAGTCAAAGAAAGTCCGTAAACAACCACGTTAGGATTATTAATTTCAAATATTTGAAGACAAAAAGGTTAAATTTTTGAACTAAGTTCGAAATAAAAATCAAATTTATGAAAAATGGCGGGTGTTTATGTTCGTAATACTGATAACGCTTATCATTGAAAGTGCATATTGAATCCGCTAGATGGCGCTATAAAAATTTGTAATTGTAAGTTACCAATTTTTTACAAAATATTACCGAAGATCTTAAATTTTATGTTCTTATGTAATAATCTTGAGAATGTTTTTGTCTATTTATTTTTTCACTTCTCTTAATTTTGCATTTTTTTTTGGTCAAGAACCTCCACTACTCATAAATTATATTTGTTTTCACTTTTTCAGTCTCATAGATAGTTAATTAATTTTTAAAAGTGATAACCAGGAAAATACTTGACTAGTTTTATATTTCACTTTTATCACCTTATTTTTCAAAGTCTAGAATAATATATTCAAATGAGAACTTTAAAATGCCAGTTATTGCCTTCCTATTCACGTCGCTTAATTTATGAAATGACGAATTCCATTAACGAACTTGACATAATTTTTCAATTTGAATACAACGGAAAATTTTCGTGAGGCCTTCGCAGCGAGGAAGGCAAGTGAATGCAAAGCACCATTGTATAATTGTTACTACATATGGCGCCATTCTACCATTGCACTCTACCTCGTTCGCAAAACCTAATTAGAACTTGAATCTTTGCCAAATACACAAAAGAGGCGCCGAATTAATCAAGTAAATAAAACAAAAACGTTTACTTTGTTCAACAACACGATACCAGATTTAATTTATTGAAGATGATTTTAAAATACAAATCACTCGTACATAAAAAACTCGATGAATAAATAATAATGATAAAAAAAAACAATACAAAATGTTTAAAAATGAAAACACAAATAAATAAATACACACATAAATAAACGATTTAAATAAATAATAAATTAACAAAATATCTTATATCGTTTGGATAGCCTAAATTGATAGACCTACTTGACGAGTTATTCGAGATTTTTTAAGTTAATAAATTGAAGTTACATAATATTTTATAGTTATATTTTACGATACTCGAACCTTCAAAATAACTTGAGTAGGTAACTCAATTAATAAACATCAAAACATCGTTATGGAATTTGTTCGCTGTTTAGTCAAGTAGCATATACAATGTGATGAGAAAATTTAGACGTAAATTATAAAATATGCGTCATTACACAAGAACAAGATCAAAACTAAAAATTTTGCGAGTCAAGTTTTCAAACCATGATTTCCTGTTTGAAAAAATGATTATCAACAAGTGAATTACAATTACGCTCCGTTCATTTTGTTTTGTAATATTTTATGAAAAAAAAATTAAGATATATGATAATAAAATAACAAGAATCATACTTCTTTTTTCATTTTCAAAATTCAAAAACTAAATTAAAACACAAGGAACAAAAAATTTTCAAACGATATAAAGTATAAAAAGTAGACACTTAAGCTAATAAAAAAAAATTAAAAAACTTGCGAATCATTCGACTCGAATTAAATAAATAAATAAATTGTACACGATACCACTCGTACAAGTCTTATTTCTAATGGAATGCACTTTGGTATACTTATTCGATACTTATTTTGAATATCGACTTTTTCAGCTTTTGATTGAAATTCATAAAAATCACAGATAGATGCTACTTCATGCATAATTCGCTCACAAAACCATCCAAGATAACGTTGTTGGACGTCTGTCATTTTGCGTGATTAAATCATTCAACGACGGAGCGGTTTTGCTTCTCATTGCGACGTGTTCTTCCATATCTTCATCTTTGGGGTAACGCGTCTCATCATTAGGAACCGGACTTCCGTCTAATCGCACTCTCACTACCATCGGACCCACCATGTGATCAGAATTTTGAATCTCTTCGACGTTGTTTGAATCAGATCCCAAGTAATTTTCATCAGTGCTGGGTTCTATTGGTGAAAAAAACATTGTAATTGATTTTTCAAAACGTATGAAATTTCATATTGATCTACTCACCTAATGCATCAGCGTAATAATCGTGTTCGGTATTTTTCACTTCTGATGTTTTGTAACTTCCTTTCATCAGCGATTCCCAAACTGAAAACGAAATAATTCGTTATTAAAGGAAATCTTCGGAATAATAGGACCAACGAGATATCAAACTTACTTATATCGTTTGCTCCACGTTGATAAGGATCCATTTGATCTAAACTAACGTCATCCATTTTTGCCAAGTTCGAAAGGCCATAAACCAACAGAACTTTATTGCAATCTGTAATCAAACATCATATAAACATTAACGCTACTTCCTGTAGTAAAAATTTCCTAGCTTAGAATATGACAACATATAATGTAGATAAAGGCGCTAATACGAGATTTTCTAGCCGCCGATAAATTAATCAAAGTTGATGCACAAGGTGAAAAACAAATCACCCATTATAAATCACCATGAAACGAAATTAAAAGATAAAACAACCATGTTCGTATATCAATCAACTAAACTAACGCAGGTAATCGGAAGACCATACGCAGTTGGATCAAAATTACCCTAATTATACGAAATGATAATTTAAATCAAAAAAACGGCTAATTAATCGAAGAAAGAGCTTAGGAGAAAAGTAAACAACGAATAAACAAAATTGTAGTTCACCTTGTCACTTTTAGTGATTATAAAAGTGTCAATAGTAAACGTAGAATTATTTAGGTATTATTCGAGTACGTGCCGCTTAACGGTTGAGCATCAATTCGACATTAGTTGATTAGGTCGATTAATAACAATTTATTTATGTGCTTTTACAAGGGCAAAAAACTCACACGTTAGACATACTAAGTACGCTACCTACAAGCAGCCGATATCTCATCTCATTACCATGTAGATGCAAGTATGCGGTGTACCTCTACCTACTTGCCTATCTACAAGTATCTACGTTTGTTTTGCTCGGTATACCTATTTGAATATTTCAACTGCGGGTTTTCACGTTGAAGCTTTTCTATGTGGGTGTATAACTATTATTTCGTCGGCTCGTATATGTATAAAAATACTTATCATCGTTGGCGTGGGTACTGTTTTATTTTCTTTTTTAAAGTACCACCAAATTTGGTTCTGTTTCTGTGTAATGCGGGTGTTGGTCGAATACTTGACCTTTACAAAAAGTCAGATAATAAATTAAACGTGAATCTAAAGGTGAATTTTCTCTTGTGACGACTTCCAACAACAAAACAATTAGTTTTGACATCAATCTTAAAGATAACAATGAACTTCACCTCCTTCCCCTCTCCTCGATACCTTTTGTAAGAAGTACTCGAAATTCAAACCTATTTATGACAATTTTCATCTCCGTTTAGTTCGATTAATTGAAACATTTTTTTTCGTCGTTATCAAATTTCATAGTTTATTAGGTATTTTGTCTTTTCGATCATTTGTAAGAAAAAAAAAGTCATATTAACCTAGAAGTAGGTAAATTGAACACTCAACATTTGTGCACCATCTTATTCAAATTAAAAAAAAAATTCAATAAAATATCTCGAATTGCAAACGTAGTTATTTGCAAACCTGAAAAACGACTTTTTCTTTCACCTTTATCCACATTTTATTTATAATTTTCTTTAAATATCTAAATATATTGAAGTACATACCTGGCATAGTTGAAACTTTACAATATTCAGCAGCTTGTTTTACGAATGTATTATACAAGTGGTTCATCTAGAAAACGAAAGTAACGAAAATTTGAAAATGTTTGCAAAATAGAAAAACAATTGAATAGAAAGTGTCGGTATTATTTTGTACTTCTGATTTGATAAAACTTCATTTTAACATTTTTAGGAAAACTTTATTTAAAAAATGTACGAAAAATAACTTCAAAGAAGCAGAATAAACATTTATCCACCATTTTGGAAAATTTTATGGAAAAAATTTCAGAAAGCAGTTGACGCCTTCCTACGTAGAGATTCTGTCATAAATGAACGAAAGTTTTTTTCGCAAATTTTCTAAATCAATTTAAAAACAAGTAAAATATAACTGAGAAGAAATTTTTTAATTTTAAAAGTTAGCTTTCGTTGGTAGATATTCATTATAATTTTGATATAGATAAGTAGGTGCTTATAAACGACTTGAATTGAAAGAATCAATATTACAGGGGAAGTATTTTCAAGAAAATCAACACCGGTAATCTCGATATCTATAAATTAAATACAAAAATGACCAATACCTTTTCATCTCGACTGAGAAATTCCCACATTGGTATCGCAGAACTCGAAGCACGTGATATAGCAGCGGCAAAAATAACAGCCGCAATGGCGTATTTGAACTTTAAAAAATTAGAAAACATTTTCAAAACGATTAATATGCAAAGAGGCACACGACGAACTAGTAAACACTCTATTATGAACTGACCTCGTTAAATCGAGTTACAGTCGTATTTAAGGAAGAGTCGTATACAGCTGTACCTCTGCCTCTGTCTCTACCTGTACCGGTAGGTACGTAAATACTTGCATGTAGTCATCTCTAGATGACGTCTGGTGAATCGCTGCCGATGTCGCTGTTACTGCTTCAAAGTTTTTAAAATCGTCAATGTTTCCTTCTTTCTTTTAAATTTTCATTCGTATCAGTGTTTATGTTTATGCCGGTTGATGCTTGAGTATGTTGTGTCTCAAGATTGAATTTAAATATTGCCTCCTGGGCGTCGTCATTAGTTGGTCGTAAAAAAATAATGTGTTAAAATGGATTAGATAGGATGGGTAGAGTTGATGCGTAAAACGTCGGTAAGATATCAAAGCGTTATCACTGGTGAATGACGCTTCACATATCAAAGGCTTGCAACCGTGCAACTAATACAAACTACTTGAAAGTATTTCAGTATAAAGGTTCGCAATCCGCATATTTATCCATAATTTACAGCGCCGATCAACTAATCATGTAAATCGTAGGCGCCGGAATATTTTCTCTTGAACTTGAAGGTTGAACGAGAATAAATTCATGAAAAAGTTGATTAAACTTAGGAAAGTGATGATATCTAATTTTCATCGTGTACTTTCTTGTTTCAACTTGAAACGGCTTCCTTCGAATATGCACTTTTTTACTTCTTGTATTTCGTGAAAAATGATCACCGTACTTTGTGAAAACTTGTAGAATTCAAGACCCTTAACTGCATGGAATCTCATTAAAATATTCGAAATTATTCGAAATAAAAGTAGATTAATACGAGAAAAAAAACCATGTTACATTTCTTCAAAACATCGAAAAAAGTTGCTGAGGAATTTTCAAATCTACGTAATACTTGGTTCCATACTGAGGACAATTTGCGCAATCTCATTTCATATGCATTTATTCATTCCCAATTAAAAAGTTGTCAATAGATTTACGACCAGAATCACCGAAGTTTCCGCGTTTTGTAACTTTTTCTTGAAAAATCACTCGTATCAATTCCCTTATCAATAGGACGCCATTTTCTTTTTTCCAAAAGCTTCGTATGAAATGTATCCTATTTTACTTTCGTTATCAATAATTTCTTTGAATTTCAATTATTTCGAAAACAAAAGTATAAAATATCAAGTTGCATAAGTACAAAACGATGTTTTCATACACGTGAAAACTCTCAAGAGCTTAATAAAGTACGAAGGCTAAATTTTTCGGCGCATGTGTTTTATTGTACGAAATAACTATCTGCGGTATAATATTATTTTACGAACTAATATGTAATTTAATAACGACGTCGAATCGTACACGTAGTAATTACAACCCATAAAATTCATAATTCGCGAAATTTCTCATAATTACCCCAAACCACGCTAAGCAATTTTTATTTTTAGAAATTCAACGCTCCAGAAAGCTACTTGTCGAGTACACGTAACGCTCGTACAAACGTACAAAAAATTGATTGAATTACGTAATAAATGACGATAAAATCAGCATCAGGAATGTTAAAAATGTCAAACAAGTTGGTCATGCCGTCGAAGACTTGGAAAAAACGCGGATATAAGGTAACGGAACTGGCGCCGATCGTCGATCGTCGCCGAATGAATAAAAATAGGTTCACTCGGTGTATCTGCGACGACAATTTCACGCCTTCGATGCTACATTCTGATTCATTTTTTATCTCATTTACGTCAAAAACCACCCAACGCCTAAAATTTTCCAAACTGGTTTTTTAATTTACGTATTATGTGTGTGCACAGACGGACGTGCGCATAACTTCGAAAATATTCTTACAATTTGGTTATTTCGATTAATTATCGAGATACAATATCCACGCTTGCTGCATAAGCATTATCACGTATTCTTCGGCATACGCCACGGCTGGCTTTACTCATCATCTAAATGCGTATTTATACGCGTTAGGTATGTATCATCAGATTTGTGCCGATGATTCATTTCTCTCTCTCGTATTAGTTCACGTCTTGGCGCAGCAAGGTGCCGGTCGCGTCGCATCCATTTACTTTCCTATATCCGGCCTGTGTACAGTGTATGCTATTCTGTATGACTTTCAAGAATCACGTACTTCCAGTAATTTTGTTTCAAATTAATATTTTTCCGAGTATCGCCTACAAAAAAGTAGATCCTAATCTAAATTAATTTCTCGGTGGTTAGCTTCAAAGCTATTTATCTATGTACGCAGAAATAATATACACAACACAGTATTTTCAAGGTAGAAAAATCTGTCGTTAAAAATAATTAGAAAATGATGACGTAATGAAATACTTTTCAAAAAAAAAATCTGCTAAATATTTTAATAACTTTTCTTGGAATGTCCAAATTGGAATTTTAAATTCATTTCCGAGTATTTTTCCTTGTACGATTTACGCAATATTTACTTGTGTCTGCCTGTTTGTGTACAATTGTACATTACGTACAAAATTGTCGAATTTTACTGGCACACATTTCGTAATGAAATTCATGAAGCTACATCAAAAAAATAATTATTTTTTCAATTTCGTAATTTGTAATATTCCGCACTTTTATGGTGCATCGTGAAATGCAGAAGGTTGTCAATGATGAAAACAGCAGAACACAAGGGCGACTTGGAGAATTTCCCCGCACACGGTGATTCATTTAAACTCGAGTAATTCACGCAGAAAAACAATACACCTAAACAAATGCAAACTTGAAATTTATATTTAATTTAATAAAATACAACGTCGAGCATTCTACAAATACGGTAATGGTATTAAGGTAAATGTATACACAAGCGATGCCTGACGTCACGTCGCGTTGAGATAAATATACGCTTCAACGTACGCAGCGCTCAAATAATTATAATAATACATAGTTATTCGTAATAAGTAATAATGATACATTTTTGCAATAATAAATGTATAAAAAGAATCACAATAACCATAACGTTATCTTTCGCAGTTCACCTGCACGTACAAGTATAAAAGTACGAACTACGTACGCCAAAGGCCAAATACGCCGTACGTATAATTTACTACACAAAATTGCATTTTGAGTTTTTCTCGTACGAATACATATATACAGTTTTCTCTAAGAACTATCATTAAGATAAACACGATAATAACGATAACAAAAGAAAACAAAAAATTCCATACAAAAAATATAACCGTTGACTAGAAATGAGACTACTTAGAGTCGCCTTAGCTACGCTCTACACCGCGTCGACTTTGGTGTTTCGATATTTTTGCATCTTGTAAAAAAAAATTAATAAAATTATGTATTCGATAAGGAGCAAATTGAAGGCAGAAAAAAAACGCATTTGAACTTTATTCCTTTTGACGTTGATGCGAGTAAGTACAATTTGCCGAAGTAAAAATTATTGTCTCGTATCAACAAATCGGCTATTAGTGTTGGAAATCAACGAAAGGCAGCGCCACCTGCCAAACGATCAATTGGCATAGATCCGGTTTCATGGTTCCCACGCAAGTATTCTTTTCATATTCCAGATCGTCTTCGGTTTCACCTAAAAATTAAAATATTTTATGAATTTATCAACGAGAACAAAGATCTATTATCACTACTACAATCGAATACATCGCCGATCGCACACAAAAAGCGGCAATAGCAGAGGAATACATACTCGATACGGTACAAATGTAATAAAATCGTTAAGCTATTTTACATATAAATATATTCAAAAACTTAGCACGTAATTTGATTACGATCGTCTAACAAAAAAAAAACAAAAAAAAACAAATGAAAATATAGCCAATTATGGTATTTCTTCAATGAAGTCGAATTACCACGCGATTTAGCTCACTGTTTACTTTGAAATTGCACGATTAGTCACATTATAATCTTTGATGTAATTACAAAGGTAGCTAGGTAGTAGATACTAGATAGCTTGATATACGTGTTAGTAATTGATTGATTGGATCAAAGCTCTAAGTGATATTTTTCAAAGCTTTTACATACGTAATGGTGAATGGTGACTAATGAGCGATTCAAAGCGTACAGTAGCGATGAAATAACAAAGCAATAGCTGAAGAATGTATCACAAGCATGATGTACAAGCTGATGTTCCATTAAAATATCAAACAAAAACACCGCTCCGTGAATTCGCACTTCGTGATTATTTCAGCAAATTAAAACTCAAAGCGTTATTAAAGCAACAACTTGAAAAAGAGGTAGGTAGAGGTAGGCTAACTCGGCAACAAAATCAAATCATCACAATAAGCCGCTAAAGAAGAAATCGTGATCCTACACCAAATTAAAAAATACACAAGAGCAAACGTACCGGGAGAAAACATGCCACACAATGAGATGAGCTGCAGCATCTTGAGCTTCCTCAGCATCATCGACTGAAAATCGCACACCGAATACTACTCAATGCATATAATATACCTAATACCTATTACTTATTACGTATTATTCGCACCTACCTAAGTATCTACTTATTCTCACTAGTTCATCATTACTTTAGCGATAAAGCTATCTAACTACCTCTACTACCTAGTACCTCCTCGCTAATTTTGTTCTTTCGGACTTGATTAAACACCTTATGTAGAAAAATCTGCTTCGATTCTAATCACGTTTGTTTATTGATAATTTGGTTTGAACGATATAAAGGCCTTATTCATAACACGAATCCGGTCAAACGCGACAAAAGCATTAAAAATTCAGCCGCGAATTGAAGCGTTTCCACTCTGCAGTTTCAATATGATTAATTGCGTTCACTCGAGCGAATAATTGAGATAAGAGATGATAGATATAATACCGCCGTTGTTTTGGGTTCGCAGAATAATAATTATAAATATTATTGATTAATTAGGTATAAAAAAATAATTAGTAGGTACTTTATGTAAACGATGATTTCTTATCAGTTTGATGGGCAACGTTATCATTACACGAAGAAACATGATTGATCAAGTTGAAATTTGCAGTTTTTCAATTCATAATTTTAAATTATTTTGAAATATGAATAAATATAACTAAATCTACTACGAACGAGGTTTAATAGCTAATTTCTTCCAAAAATCACATTTTACTGATGACGTAGGTAACTGGTATTTGATAAAACAGACGCAGGGTTAATCACAGCTTATGCCGACTAAACAATATTTATTATCAATGAAAAAAACCGATCTACTTTCAAGAATGATTCAACGCGTAGTTCTACAATGTTTCAAAAGCATGTACGGTGTGGTACTTGACACACAAATACAATTATCACATTTACAGCTTCTGCAACCTTTTAATACTACAACTACGATTATTTATTCTAGTTGCTACTTGCTACCACCACAGCGTAATGTATTCACGTAAAATGCAACACACATTTATGAATTCAACAAAATACGTTCTCCAAAGCATAGGCTACATTTTGATCAACATCATAGATGCCAGATATCACTAAAACGATACTACAAAAGGTACCGCTACAAATTATTCAATTTCACGGTTCCCCAAATAATGAGTAAATTCATCTTCACATCGAGTGAAATCACGGAATTGCTTTTATTTCATAAAATAACGAGTCGATTATCGTTGCACGATTGAACACGTAGACAAAATTGACACGCGATGATATCAATATCCGTAGTGAAATCCGATTAAAGCGACATATGTACCACTTCTACGTGGCTTTATTAGCGAACAAACATTAGCGAAAAAGCTAGAATAGCACGTCGAAGCTCAACGTACTCTCCCAAACTTGGGAAAAACCCAACTACAATGAAATTACCACGTTAAAGGCGAATAAACTACGAAATTAATACCTGTTCTGAAATCAATGTAACCTTCGCCACCTGAAATGACTAGCATCGAAGGTAATAATTCATTTTCCAAGACATTCTCAACAATAGGGGTTTCCGTAGGTACACTAGTTGCAGCAGATATTCCGCCGTTGCCTGTAACAATGGTTATGGTGAGTTGTTCTACATGTAAAGATTTCAAGCACGTACCTGGAACGGCGACAAAAAATGTCACAGAGTCTCTATGGCCATGAAACGATAACTGAGCTTGAGCCATCGAACAATACGGTATAAAACTAGCTCCGGTTACTTCGCTGGTGGCCGAATCGCAAAATACTCGCGCGCCAGCGCCCATATTAGGTATTCTAGTGGACGTCACGCCGGATACTTTACTACCAGCGGCGACTGTAAGGTAGATTTAAGCGAAATGACGTTTTAAAACATGTTCAACGAGATATTATAAATGTTATTTTGAGAATGCTGAATTTACACGAAACAATACTTACATTCCGACAAAGGTACGGATATTATGACACCATTACCAGTTCCAATCCATAATCTATGTGACGATATTAACAACGCCGTTATCCGTACAAATGAAAAGCCTACTTTGCCCGGACCTTAAATAAAATCCGCAACGTTAGTATGAAATCTTCGAAAACCCACCAACATAACCACACATACCTAACATCTTGCTAACATAAGGTTCGATATCTACATCTTGCAAATGCTCGTATGTATGCGCGTGATACAAACGAAGCGTCGAATCTAACCGTATCGATACCCATACTCCATCACCTAACCACGCCATTTGTCTGACCTGACTATCTTTACGTGGATGAGCATCGAATGATTTCTACAACATTTACGTCATTTAGCCAACGTATCCAAACGCCCGAATGAAATTTCACATCGTACCAATAATCTAAGCGTTTTGGCATCCAAAACGTGAATCTTATTCCTAAATCCGCACCAAACCCTCGAATGCACAGCCAACAAACAACGAACTGCGTGCTTCTCAGAGCCTAATCTAATCGAATGATACTTGCTCAAATCCCACTGACCGTCCGATCCTCTTCTAAATACGGCGATCGTTCCGTTTGCAAGCGCGCAAAATACTTTACCTAAAATATGCCTAGAAATCCATTCAAGGGTTAGTTCGTAACGTAGCTTAAAATTATATTAATATTTTCAACAATCGCTTACGTAATACTCAACACAGAATCTTTCAATTTGATCGAATGAAGACATCTTCGCCATTGCGAAACAGCCGAATGAACGAATATGTAGCCATTTTGAGCACCTAACCAAATAGTCGGCAATACGCTGGACATTTTTTCGATTTCTTCGTTGGCTACATCATTATCTAAGGAAAATATCAAATGTTTGTATATAAATAAATTTACTACATCGAAAAATTAGTTGTTTCAACGATAAAGTATACTACTTGAAAAAAACGATTGAAATAAAAGAAAAAAAATTATTTAAAAAAAGCAATAAACATGATTTACGACACAATTATGCAATCTTTTGAAGCGCCAACACAAAACAAATTCGCATTATACAATAAAAATCCATTTTCATCAGGCAAGAACTTGTTCAAGCGAAGCGTAGATTATAGAAGAGATATTAAAAACGGAATTCCTATTATACATTTTAGGCAGCTCGTATTTCATTTCAAAGGGTCAAGCCCATTACCCCACTAAAGCGGCTTTATCGTAAATGTCCATTTTAGCGAATTTTCAATCAAATGACTCGAAATTTTAATCATAGGTGGTAGTTGTCTACTCAAATAGCATATATTTTTTTCGAATTTTTTCAATCATTTCAACCCCCTCAAAATGAGTCTCAAAATTTTCATCCGAGGCTCCACCCCCCTCCAAGAATGAATTTACACCAAAACAAATATCACCTAATGTGTCGATATAATATGGATGTATAAGCCGAAATTCAGAATTTTAGGAGTTTGGGAATACGTATACAAAACCCTCCCCACCCCTCTTCCAAACCACTTTTAGACGCCATTTTCAAGGCTAAATCGAAGTACGAATTTTTTTTTAACTAAAATATTTTTCCACGCATTTAAAAATTTAATAAAAAGAATAAACTTGATAAATGCGCCGAAAAAAAATCGAGATTAAAAAATCGCCGAGATTTGCCCGTCAAATGATACCGACCACCGCGTACTAGTGGAAGACGTACCCTGACGCGTCACCGCCGCTTTCCACCGTATAACGCCCGTGTTTTCCGAGTTACGCGGTTGCGACGCGTAAGCGTACGCCTTCCGCTGGTACGCGGTGGCCGGAATCAACATGACGGGCGTACGTTCGCGATTTTTCAATATTCTTTCACGCGAAAATCGTCAATTTTTTTAATGCATTGCATATGAAGTTTTTTCTTCTAATTGACATCTTAAACACGTTATAAATGTTTGGACGAAAAAAAAAAAATGATCCTCTGATTTACCCTCTGTATTAATAGGGTTCACCCTCCCCCCTCCTCAAAACCATCGGAAACTGGTGATGGTTTTTAAATTTTTTTTAATGCATTTTTATTGATTTTCGTCGTTGAACCAAAAATCCGCGTCAAGATTCGATTAATCGTTGTTAATGGGCAAGACCCTTTCAATTTCGATTGTTTTTTTCAAATTTTTATTTTAAAAAATGTATACTTGGTAACACTGCTTTGATCGACCAATCGTAATATTTTCTTCTTTTACTGATACTCTCGCGAAATGAATTTTGATTTTATGATCTTTTCGCGAAAAATGAGCAAGAATTATCATAACTATCGCATATTTATTATTTCAAGAGGCAAATTCATAGGGCAATGAATTTTGAGACGCCATATTGAAGTCAAGCACCAAGCTCTATTTTTTTTCATATCGACTTCAAGCGAATATCCTGATATTTCAATAACTAATAAAGGTATTCGGAGCATTGGTCCATTTAAACGATGATTTCACACTCTCGACTACAGACATGCATTACGAACTAAAAATGCGTACCAGATGGTATATCGGTTAATCCATCTTTAACTAAGCCTTCTTTAATCTCTTTAATTAATCTTCTCAACGGAACCTGCTGCTGCTGATCGTCTAATTCGGACTGAGGTAATTTTTCCGCCACCTCTACCAATTTACATAAAACAAAAGCAATACGAAGCTGACAATTAGAAAACAAAATCATAAAATCGACTAGAAAAGGAAAAACGACAATCTACAAGTACGATTCGACGTTCATCGTTTCTCAGCATAACGTGAATCACTTCTACTCACAGCTGCAGGAAAATGGCTTCAAGCTCTGATGTGATAATATGACTTACCCCATGTGGAGGAATTATCAGGCTCGGGGGTAGAATTCTCTTGCAAAACAGGCGGCACGTCGCTACCGGTGGCGCAACTGACGAATTCTATTTTCCCGATGCCTATATCTTCATCGTCGTTCGCGCCGGTATTACTATTATCGCCATTATCGTCTCCATCGTTAAAACTATTATCTTCGTCGCCGTTCGAAACATTTACTTCTTGGACGTGATTGTCGTTTTCGCAGACTTCAGATTCGTCTAAATAATCGCTTTCTTTGGCTCCTACAAAAGTCATCGTTAAGTAGTGAATTTCACGGAGATGTGCGTAAATTGGCCAGGGCATATTTACCTGGCACCGAAGCGATACATAATAAATTAGCTTGGCAGACGGTAAACATGTGTAAAATATCACCGGGATTATTCGCATCGATGATAATCGCTTTACTAAGGGATTTCGTCATTGTGCCAATCCACACTAAAGACGATAATCGTTGTATATCCGGATTTTCGTTTTCTAACCTCAGTTGTTCTCCTTCCTACGAAAAATAAATCCGCGATTAGTTCCAAAAAGGTGTGAAAAACCTCGGAATTCGTTACTTTTAGTTCTTTATCTATTTTAGAAATTTCAGGATTTTGCAAAGTATCTTCGGCTTGTTCGAGATCCTCTTGAATATCATCTTTCTTTTCGTCCAGTTGCCAATTTTCACTAGAATAGAAAACACTCGCGCCTACGATATCGCCACCATCTCTGGTCCGACCTCCACTAAGATTTACTCCGGTAGCGCAACAAACCTACAAGAAAACTCCCAAGTAAAATCAATCAAAACACCATCGAGCTAATTACCTTCATTCCGGGTTCGTGTTCCATCAAAGGTCTACAATAAACAGGTACGGGAACTGGGACATGGGACGAACTACTAGGTAAAGGCTGAACAGCCGGGGTAGGAATTTTGTTTCCTGGAAGACTCCATCCGTAGGCTCTAAGACGGCCGTCGTCTTTCGGCACAAGAGCTCTGACCTGACGAAACTGATCCCTTTTCTCAATAGCTCTTCTAGTTTTATCTCCGGTACCGCTGCTAATGTCGAAAGATTTCAGTGACGTGAAACTCGAGCGGTTCTATTCGCATACTTACATATCATTCGGATCGAAATAATCGAAACCTCTTCGACGATCGTTTATATGACGCCTTCTCATCGTTTCTAAAGCAGGACTGACGTGATAATTCGGCGCGTTGTAATGTACATAACCCAAAGCAAGATCTTTCTTCTGAAAGGTACCAGAAGCACCGGGGCGATTATCGCCACTGCCGCTAAAAAGACTCCCAAAACTATTCGACAAATGACAAAATAAATAGAGGATTCGAGTAAACAGACGCCAACTTGAAAATATCATACTAACAATTTCCAAAAAACTCCGTGTTTATTTTTCTTATCTATACCGGGATCATTTTTAGTAGCTCTGATCATCTCGGACCATCTTACAGCTTCTTGCAATTCCATAAACCGTTCTTTGTATTGATTACGTTCTAAAAGTACACGAGCCATTTCAACGCGAGTGAACCGTTTTCTTTGAGCCATCGGGATATCTTCCTAGAAATCAATTATCTACTTTAGTACCACATCGTCGAGTATCCTCGTGCGATAAATTAACAAACGAACTTCGTCGTCGGATTTATTCGATTTGGCCAATTTCTCAGCTTCTTCTTTCGCGCATTTCGCTTCATTTTCTAATTCGTTTATACGTAGCATTAGCTTAGACTTCAGCGTGAGCAATGATTTTATTTCTTCTTTGAACATTTCTTGCTCGCTTAAATATTACAAATCCGTACGATCAGTAAAACATGCCAACTAACCGTGCGTAAGTCCAAACCATACTAACCTAGTTAATTCATCTACTTTCATGATCAAATCGTCTTTAACAACGTTTAACGCGTTTCTGAAAAATTTTCAAATCATTACGTAATCGAGTCGTTATACGAGAACGTGGAATAAACATAGTACGTACTTCGTAGCGAGTAATTCGTTGTTTTCGCGAATAAGATTGTCCACTTCTCTTTCCATACCTGAACGAGAAAATAAAATGAATCATGGTTGCTTTTTCGGTGTGATTTTTTTCATAGTACCACAGGTGGGAGGTTAATATGTTAATAAGTTAATTGGTAAAGTTGCATTTGCATGCGACAAAATAAACGTTAATTTTCACTCAACCACCCCCATATTTGCTGAATATTGTACATTTATGCTTGATTTCATTTCAGCGTTGGTTACTCGTCAGAGTATACTTTGAGGCTTCAAGATCTGAGTTTTTGTTTTCAAATGTGTTAATTACATTTTACTGATTTTACGTCGAAACTTTTAAATTAAGAAATTAAGAATACAAAATATTGAAACATTCAGCCGTCCAGGTAAATTCACGCAGACGCAGTGATAACTGATAAAGGTGAAAATAATATCGCAGTGTTGCCAATTCAAGAAAATTTCCTGAATTATTGAGAGACTTGTGACGACTTGAGAAAAAAATTCTTTGAAGGAAAAGTTGTTGAAAATCCATCGAGGAATATTTTTTTCGTCAAAATTCTGCTAAATAGCATTGCAAATTAAAATTCTTCAGTTGAGGCATTTTGTGAAGTTTGAGGCAAATTGAGAGAAAAATTTTCGAAACAAAAGTTGTTCATAAAAAAATGAGGAAATTTTTTGCGCATATAATTTTTTTAATACCTTAAATTTTGCAATAATTTAGAATTTTTCCCGAAAAAATCAAATTGTGACAAAATTTTATGAGACATGAAAAAAATTACAAACAAAAAATATTCTTCGACAAATTTCCAACATATGCTTCAACATTTTTGTCCAAAGTCACCCCAGGCCTCACAAAAACACAACTTGAGAATTTTCGCGATGCTTACAATACATGGCAAACTTGTGGTGAAATTTGAGAAGCTACGAAAAAAACGCTCATGACGAAAAATATTCCTCATCTAATTTTCAACAACTTTAATTCCAAAAATTTTCTCTGAAATTATACAAAGCTCCACGAATATGGCTAAACACGATATTCATCGAGGTTTAGTTCATTTCACCACGTTATCTTCAAAACTGATAAGAATCGCCATCTTGAATAAAACCCTATACTCGATATTTTTATATTTTTCACGAAAAAGCGACTTTTGGCAAATGATTTCCACAGATTTGCTTTCTCGTTGGGACTTTGTACTTTGGCGATTGTAATTTGTATCATCAATGGACTGGTATCTTGATGGACCACACATTGGTTTCGTAGAATTCGATAAAAATATATCAGTTCAAAGAGCGATAACAATTGTTTCCAGAATTGTTTCCAGTTTTATTCAGTTTTATTGTATATGGAGTTTTTTGTATTTTAAACACGTTTACACGTTAATTCGAATGATTTGGAATAAGCATTTGAAAGATCTTATCAAATTTCAAACTGTTTGTTTTGATTGATGGAATGATAAAATCATTGAAATATGTTGGAATGAAAAATGCAGAAATCAATATTTACAAAGAGATTTGAAAATTCAAAAGAAATATAAATCCAAACAAGAAAATTAATCCAATCGGAACGAATAAACAAAGAACTTCGAAATTGAACCGCGATATTTACGATTTGGCAACACTAAATTTTCCCATCACTCGTCGCTTCTACTTCTACATTTCAAAGAATCCAATCTTTATCAAAGTACAAAACGTATTCTACTTAAATATTTTCATCCTCCAAAGAGATAAGACTCCAGTAAATATTACAGTACATATGTCTGTACATTTAAAAACCCCATTTAAAATTAAACCATTCATTTTATCTAAACGTAGATAAGTTTGATCTTACCGAAGAAATTGTCGTTTACTGTAATCCAACATCAAATTGACAAGAAAGGAAGCGCGTCGCGTGTAAAAAAGAAAAGTTAGGTTAGTACATAGATTGTTACAAGTACATCGATAAAAAAAAATACTTATTAGTCTATTAATAAGTCATTGTAACCGAAACTAAAAACGTAGCATTATATACACTACATTTAGTGTAGAAGAAAACGCAAAAATGAGCCGAAAAAGAACAAAAGCCAGATTATAAGCCAGCTATGCTTAAATTTTTCCAAGTTTCTAAAAATAAATCTAATTAAATTTTGAGTACTCTTTTAACATGGCTATAATCAAATCCAATCTTTCTCCACTAAAATTTATAACAAAATAAATATTGAAATTATTGATATTTTTTATTTTTTTTCAAATACCTTTTATCTCAACATTCACGAAAACATGATCTCGCAATTTACACCATTTCACTAAATACTATAAAATTACAAAAGAACTTCATAACAGTTACATTACCTCAATGACGTCATCACTCAGGTCATTATCAACATAACGGTTCTCAAAAAAACGTAGATTTCCTTCACTCGACAATTAACGTTCCACTTACGTTGGTATCAAATATACACAACATTCTTAAATTATGGGTATTATTTTTTAGCTAATCTCTCAAATCCGGAATTTCCTTAATGACAACTCATTCATCGATACAGAATTACAAGCGTTTTGTGTCGGCCATATCTCAAAATGTGTAATTAAACTCAATTGTGCAATTCACAGGCTGCGGTGATCATTCTAAAGCACCTTTCCTCTTTTCCATCACGAAAGCGAACTTTACACAGCTAAAAGCTACCATAAGCTATGTCCAGTTCCGAACTACATCATAAAAAGCTCTATTAAAACACTTATTTAAATTCAAAAAAAATCCTCCAAAAAAACTCAAGTCTTTGAACATCAAATAATTATTCCACCAATACAAATAATTTTCCGACACCGCTATTTAAAAAAAAATATATACGCAAAAAATGTTGGGGAAAAAATTAAAACAAAAAGAAAAAAAAAAGAAGCGTACCAGAAGAACAAGGTTGTGTCTCTGAACCGTTCTCGCTTTCTGATGCAGCGAATACAAAATTAAACATGCAACAAAATACAAAAATAAAAATAAAAATAATACATTCTAACTACTAGAAAAAATACAAATAAACGAAGAATTGCAAGTGCATTTGAAAAACCCATTACGCAGCGTTTGCTGGTTTATTCTTAGTGTGAACGTACGACTAATTAAACCAAAACTTCGGTAAATATTCAAGAATAAACCAGCATTAATGCGAAAACAGCGATAAAGAGGTTTAAAATAATCGAGCGGATATTAAAATTAAACGAAAAGGTAAAAAAATTAGGTACAGACCGGATGACGCATAATCTCCCGGATGGACCCAACTACCTGTTTTGAAAACAATTTCAAGTAATCATTATTACAAGGGTAAATACTCGACACTTAGAAATATAATCTACGTGTACATTTTTAATACATTTTACACGATTAAATAGCCAAAACGACAACACAACATACAATCATCATGCGCAACAAACACCACATCGCAACAATTTAGTAAGACGTTTAAAAATTCGAATAATCGATTCGAGAATAAAGTGTATGAATGTACCGGTAATATCGACTCCGTCGTCCATTTCTCCAAGAGCTTCTGCATCTTGGAAGCTTAACTCTTGATATAAAGTGTTTCCACTTCTTTGTTCTCTGAAATCATTCAAAGACGATTTTAAATTAATAAATGAATTTATGAGTTTTTACGCGCAAACTTTAGTACCTTTTCGTGTGACTTTTACCAGCCGGCGTGATTGTCGATAAAATCGGAGGCAAATCTTCAGATAAGTCTTGATCAGGACTATTATCTTTACTAACCATACCTAAAGTTTCCGACCAACCTTTCTCCGAAGGTTCCCTAGCCGAAGAAGGTTCTTCGTCTATTACATCCGCACAAATATTGTTTTGCAACTATGTGAATGAAAAATGATGTAAAAATGATTGCGGAAAGATCGCAAAGTAAATATTCTTATACATACTTCAGCATTTAATTCATTTTTCAAGCTCGTATTAGACTGACTACCATCAGGAGGCGAAGATGATATTGCCGGCGTTTCAGTCGGACTGGTCATCGATTTTGCAGCATTTGAACATTCCAAAGAACTAAATCCAAATGAAATCGGTCCAGATGATCTATTCAAACATATCGTGAGAACGTATCCGTGAATGTTTAAAATAACAACATTACCTGCTCATGTGTGACATTGACATAGGTTGTATTCTTGATCTAGCGGATGCATCTGCTCTTTCTCCAGTACCCATGAGAATTTTCGTACGTTCCATGCAATCCACGTGGGTTTTGAACAGTTCGGTATAACGTTCGTGTAATTTCGCGTATTCTTTTTTCATCTCTTGCTCTTTTTCTTCCAATCTATAAACTGTTTAATAAAACAAAGAACGTTTCAATTTCACGAGCAAGGTTTGCAAGATGTTTACTATTGGAGAAAATACGAGCGTTATGTCAGGGTCATATACGAACCGTGATCAGAGGAATTTTTTGCTTTAAGCTCTAACATACGAACGATGGATTCCAGACTTTCTACTTTTTCTGAGAGATCTTTCCGTTCGTCTTCTAAGGCATCTTCGATTTGTAATAATTTCTATAAAATATGGCGAAATTTTAATAAAAATAAGCGTCATTTGTAACATAATTTATACCTGATCGGCAGATTTTCTAAGTTGTTTTTCGCGTTCATATTGCGTTACTAGTTGTTCGTTATCTTCTCTGAGTAATTCCAATTCCACCTCGTGTTCTTGGTTTTCGGTATACGATAAATCTAAGCATTCCAATACATTTACAACCAACGGCATCAAATCTTTCACGACATCTTCGTCGTATTTTCCGATCATTTTTTCGAATTCTTGATAAATACTGCCAGCCAAGGTTTGCACCTTTTCTGACATAACGATATGCGAATCTTCATTCGTACCGTATACCGTTTCTTGATCCATTTTCAAGGTAGATATTTCAAGCAACGTTATTCATAACATATAACGAAAAATAGGAGAAAATATTTGTACATATGTGAATACAAAATTGGAAATTATTATCGAATTCAAATCGAAATAATATTACGATAACGAAAACAGATAAAAATTATTTTAAAAAACTAGTAAAAAAAATGATCGAAGTGAAACGAGATATAGTGGATTGGAAAGTTGAGAAATATTGTTGACTGGAATAATTAGACAAGCTGAATATTTGACTTTGTTAGCTCTATTGTCACATTTTATTCAAAAATCATACGCGATTCAGCAAGGTAACGCTGCCGTTTGATATTCCAACTTGAAAAATCGCAGAATAGCCAACATGGATAGAACTATGTTGATATTTTTTGGTACGTTGACAGAAAAAACCATATCACTCGCGTAGATCTTCACAACAAACTTTTATTTCCGCGATCAAACATAGAAAAAATTAACTATGAACTTGACTATTATTGTTATTCATTTATCCGTTATTCGATAATAATTGACGAATACAGTTTATGCTTTTTACTTATTTTACGTTCAATTACACTTTATCATTTTTCATTACGTTTCTTGTTGACTGTTTTTTTTTTGTTTTATTCCTACTTCGGTCGCCTCTCTCACTCCCTCTCTCTCACTCTCATTCCACGAAAGCACGGACTCACTTCCTGGTTGATGGTAGTTTCACATTGCTATGTAACATTAGTATAACGTTAATAGTTACGGTTACCGTTATTGCAACCTACATTGTGGGATTTTTTTTTTCATTTTTTAATTATTTTTACTTTCTTCGTTTCTTCGTTTAAGAATTGAAACAAAATCATTTCATGGTTTCATTCAGACTTCAGAGAAATGATAATTATCTTTTAATAAAACAAAATACTTTCTGATAAACACAAAAATCGAAGTAGTATCAAAAAATTGTTAAAATTTAAAAAAACAAAAAGAGAACGAAAAGTTTATTTCAGCTACTTTTATAATTAATTATTCATACATTCTGCCCAGATAAATTTTCCAAAATCGCTAATCCTACCTTATACTTGTCCCGAAATTGAAATTTTACCTTGAAAAGCTATACGATTAGTTCGATTTTACATAAGTTTATGATACCAAAGAATTAAAAATCAACGATCTATAGATTATAGAAAGCTTTAAACTGATTATTGATTTTTTACTTTATTATGATATGCAGATGATACGGCAAAGCCTTTACGGTTATAACAACAGAAAAGGTCAAGAAGTTTAATCTTCATTGTTGAGACGTTGACCCACTTCTTTTAAAATAGAATAGTCGACTATTAATTAAATTTATTCGCCGGAGTTTCTTTTTAAAACTGATTGAATTACACCAGATAAGTTATAAAAGTTGAGGTTGTGTGATTTCTCGATTTTCGATATCTTCTTTAGTTTTGTTATGCGAAAAATTACATTTTAAATCAAAAGACGAGTAATCAAATGTTTTGAATGTAAAAATCATGTATTTTGAGATGCACAAAGATTAATGGAAGGAAAAACAATTAATTAGCAATCTTATTGATCAGGGAATTGGTAAATGTCAGTTAAATAATTATCCGAAGTAGATTAGTAAGTTTCCTTTTTCGATGATTTCTGTGTCCATTTAAAATGGTTCTCTTTGATTTTACAAGATTTTGTTTTGGAAAAATGTAATAAACTTGTATGTTGTACTGATCTTTAATGTGCATTTATTCTCCATCGATCAGACTGTTAATTTCGTGATGAATAATTAACATCAACAAATCCAAAAGTAGTTACAATAAACGAGTACGCTGTATTTTGTAAATTTTATTATAAAATTTTCCACAAAAAATTTCGTAGTTAGCGATCATCGAAGTAATGAGTGTACTTCATCATTTTGGGTTTGATTCAAGTTGATTGGCGATTTGTTACGATGGCATATTTCTACAAGAACTTGGCGACTTTGAAAACTTATAAAATCTTCTGAAATTAAAATCTCTTTGTTTAGAATTGCTATTTCCATCGTCCATCAACAAATGGAAAATTTCGTTGCGTTTCAAATTTCAAAATTTTCAATTCACTTCAATATCGTGAATTGCTTAATTCACCACACGCCATATCCACATTACCTACTAAGCATATTACAATGGTTTTTTTTTCGAAAAATTATTATTTATTGTGTTGTGTTCATTCTGAATGGCAAAGTGATAACATTTTTATCAAAGTTGACTGCGCTAACGAACTGAGGTAGTTAAAAGTTGAAATAATTTATTAGAAAAGTGAATGTTATTCCGACTATTCTCAGCTCATGTGTAAATACGATATGCAAAAAAAAATCATCGAAATACCGTGTAATCGTGATTTCGTCGATCAATCGAATAAATGTTTCATCAAATAGTAATGAAGCTGTGTTGTACGTGTCACCAGAATAAAAAATACTCGAGCTAGGAGCTAAACCCGTAGAAATTTCATTCCACGCCGCATACAGAATCCGGATACCTGAAAATGTGCAACAGAAAAACTAATACGTTAATCCGATCAGATATACTTAATGTAAATGAAAAAACTCTAAATTATCTTACCTCCTTGAGATTTAAATTTTTACAATTTTGACTATCATGAATAATACCTAGTGGTTAGTTCGGGCAGTATTTCGTTATGATTAAGTAATTCGTGATAATTTTGCTAGTCTTTTTTACACCTTTTTTGTTCCATTTTTCAAATCTTTCGCATTGGAGTTATCGTTGTTGAAATACAATTGCACCTGATTAGGTAAGTTTATCATAATTTATCGACTTTTTCTTTTATTTTCACGTTCATTTTTATAGTTTTGTGCGACACGGTGAGATAAATCCGCGCACCGCTGATATACGACTATGCTTATGATTTATCATCCCATTAAGATATCGAATTATCACCGAGTTTAATAACATGGAGAAAAAGTACTGAAAATTTTCATCATGAAAAATTATTCGTATTCAAAAAGAGAATTTTTCTCGACAATAAAATTTTTATTTGATTTTTATCTTAATGGGAGTAAGCGAACGACTCAGCATGTCTCCAATTATCGTTCGCTTATCTGAATTTATTATGTACTCGGCTTGGTAGCAAGGAACTCATGACTTATTCATTTGCTAACTCAGGAGGCGGTTAAATTTTCATCGGCATTTCGCGTTGAGCTTACTCGGTGCAAAGAAATTAGCGCAAAATTACCTGGCGCGAGATTTCGATATGTACTTGCATCATATGAAATGTGACTGCAGGATAAAGCAGAATTCGCCCTGTTATCAGGAAGTGGCGCGGGGCGTTGATATCAGCTCATGGCGCATGCGCATAAGTTTTATGAAATACGGCCCTTTTGTTTTCTCTGCTATGTCTTCCATGGCATGCGTACGATGATAAATGGGTATAATTATTTCATTCCATTTATCCGAAACACACTTTTTTTCTACTTCTTAGGTCAATTGACCAATCATAATCAACGGTGTTTTTTATGTATCAAATAAACGATAAAAGGTGAACGTTTCTCTCTGTACTTTCGCGTCGAAACGACTTAATTTTTCGAAGGAAATTCAACGCAAAAAAACAAGAAATCGTGACCGAGCAATGCATGGAAAAGTTTAAAAGCCAATGCTTTTCTTTCCCCCTGTAAAATTCTCTTTATAGATTGGCGCTTTTCCGACGTCAACTAATTTAGCTTTTCAATAGAACGGCACGTGTTATAGAATTGATTTAAAGGTGCGAAAATTTTTCAATCATTATGGAAATTGGAAAACTTGGTTTGTTGGCTGTCGCAATCGACGAATGAAAACAAACTTCGAACGTCGGAAATTATCGAATTTCTAAACATGCAGATTGCGAATAAGCCGCTAATACAATGTTTTGCCTTCGTATTTCCATCATTATTCAGCGAAGAACCTCGCTCGTAAATTATTCGTTAAAAAACTCGTCCAATCAAACATGGCGCACGGAATAACGCGGCGTAAAATGAACCGAAGAAGGAAATCAGCGAGGGAAAAAAAACACCGTTGAAATAAAAAAGCGGATTAAGCAAAGGTATCCGACTCTGGTTATCGTGAAATTAAAGAAAGCGTTCTTCATCAATATGCCGAGCTCGTTTCGATACATCCTTCCGTATCAGGCGCGAGTTTGTCGCTATTTCTATCCTCAATTCATCAACGATGACCGACACGTTCGACGTACAAATTTTCGATAATAATAGAAAAAAGCACCGAGATACCTTTGTCCGCGATATTTTTAGTATTTTCCATCGTGTCGATGGTTTAAATATTCTCTTTGGATGGCGCGTACGCGATCGTTAAATTTATGCGAATGTTTTTTTCGCGATTGGGCAATTTAAGTGTTTGGAAGAAGGTCGAGATGATTGGAGGATGTGATTAATACGACGAAGGCATTAAGGATGTATTTACCGAATAAATTCCACGACTAGAAGGAAATTAGCGGGTATTTGAAAATTTGTAATGTATCAACACACGAAATCACAGCTATAATGAATCCTTTTTTTGGATATTTTTCAAACACACATGTCCTAAGACCACAAACCATTTGAAAATTCAAGGATAAAATTCTCCAATGAGATCAGCACTTTACTCAAGAATTCCAACGAGATTGGCACATCAACGGAAATGAATTAAAATTGAAAAATACCACAACCAAATCGAAGACTTCCAATATAAAAACCATTCAAATGGATTTGTTCGCGAAGAGTTGTACCGTCATCAAATTATAAATTAGTCGTTTCAGAAGAAAAAAAAAGGTGACGTGCGAGGGACTTGCCGCATTAAATATGCATACCTCGGCTTATCATTAATTTCCCCCAACAACTTAATTTAAAGGTGAAAGAGCGAAATTGACTTTTTACGGTGAATTGGATGATTTGCAAGTTTTCCACAGCAAAAACCAGCCCAAGGAAAATGCTGCGTTGAGCCTACTCCTATAAAATTGATGTGATACTCTATTAACTAAAACAGAGGGAAATTGTTTTAGATTTTTTGTCCAATTTCGCCCCACCTAAAGGCATGTAACAATTTTAAAAATGGATTTTACTGGGGTGAAATTGTACAAAAAAATCTTCGTTTATTTTGGATTGGATATCCTTCTCATACTATTCTAGTTTCACTTCAATTTGTTTAAAAATACCAAAATTAGGTGAACTATGAGTCGATTTAACAATGGTAAAGACCTGTAAATAAGTAAATTTTTCCACAATGTTTCAAGAAAATTGATTTTTTTCAAATTATTTCTCAATTTATGGCAAAAGATGAAGATCAACCTGTAAAAAACTGTTTTTTTTCCAATTACACATTAATAAATTTGCCAAAGGCAGCAATTGAAAATTTTTTTCCTCGGGAATTCGGATGAACGTCCTTGCAATTTTTCGATATGTTATTCTGCGTAAAATGAACTATAATTGAGAATTTTTTCAGAATTGCAACCCGAGGATGTCATATTTTTTCCGCAATTTTACTTTCAAATGACTTTTTTTGAGTTGATAAAAATGGCAACACTGATCCCGCCTCTTCACAGGAATCATCCTTCGACAATAGAACAAAATCGAAAAAAAGTTCAAAACGCTGAATGCAATTTAAAATGGGAGTTTTTCGTACTCAAAATTTCCAAATTTCCGCCATCTTGGAAAATTTTAAATCGATGTAACTCCAGATGAAAAAAACCTAGGATCTCCGGTTTGCGTCATTCGTCATCGTTTGGTGACCTCTACACGCAAAATGAAAAAAAATAGCGACCACATCACATGAAATGAATCCTATATTATTGAATGAGGAAGCCAGACCCTGGAAAAATTGTCTCTATTGCACCTCCCCCCTCCCATCATCTGCTTTGGAAAAGTAACTTTATAACGTAATTTCCGAAAATGGATTTCGTTGATTCTTGTTGGAAATTTTACACGGAATTCGATATGCTTCGAGTCATTATTTCTGGTAAAAGTTCGGCGCTATGTGAACTTAAAATTGAGCCATGCCATCGAACAGTCAAATGGAAGGCAAATGGACTGAAGAGAGGCAGGATTAGTGAACACGAAAGGAAAAAATAACAAAACCATTAAAATACGATTCATTTTTCAGACAATCATTCGTGAACGAAACAGTACTAAGTAAGAGTTACTTCGTACAGCAGCCCTGAGGGAGTGTTATAATGAAGTTGTATGTATCTCACAGAAGGGGCACACGGGGGGAACCCCTCAGCATACGAGTAGAAGTAGTGATTAGTGAATCGTTGAAAAGGTATGTCAAATCGAAAGGAAGCTGAAGAGTTGAAATGACCTGTAATGAAATGAATCTCCATCAGTGAGGAGCAAATCACAGTCATATGATTCAACTGCACCTAAAATGATTTTAAGATACAATATTGCTCAAAATTTGTCATCTTGTATCATACATTCCTATTCGTTTCCCTTCGATGATATCGAAATCGAAACATCCTCGAATACTCAACGTTGTAATTTAATTTAAAAATTGCGATAATCCTTTTTTTCTTCGAAATCATACGAAAATTTCCAAATCTGGAAAAAAAACTCCTCCCTTAAGAAAGTTTTTCCATCGTAAAAAAAACTCAACGAACCGCGAAGCCAAAGTTTGAAGTTAGGACAAATACACGTGTCAAGTGAAAAACAGCACGTCTTTGTTTTTGAAATACGATGAAATTTCAGCGCCGGGCTTCGGATGAAATAGCGAAAACGGTATAGACGCGGCATCAATGCAGCATACGACGAACGGCGCCGCTTCTAATAAGTCGCTGGCTAATGCTAGAAAATTCGCTGATTTGTGATATAGGCGCTAGCTTATGCTAATTGTGTCCGTCGTGTCTGCGCGTTTCAGTAATTGCATACCGTTTGCCGATGCGACGAATGGTATAAACTCTCGTGTTAATATTTTTGCATACCCTATATTTATTTAGGGCGCAGTGCTCATATGCATTAAGTACGACTCCCGCTAACCGCCGTCGTCGCACACGAGTACAGTCGTTTTGCATTTAACGATAATTAACGAAGAAACGCGTTAGAAAATGTATCGATGATTTGATGACGTACGTAATGTATCGTCCCTGCGAAAGGATTACGTCGCTTGATACTTCGAATACGCGGTAATTGAGAAAATTCCATTCGTCGTCGCGTATACCGCTGCTAAATGATCTGAAAATCTGATCCGCTGTAAACAAGTTTAATTCGTGGTATCGTGGAGAGATTTTAGATACGAATTATCTTGTTTACTCGATAGATTTTTCAAAATGCTTCGTTTCGGGATATTAGCTGTCGTTGGTGAGGTTATACACAATGTTGTTTTCATATCGATGTTGGCGTGCGAATTATTTTCGCAATTTTACGTTTACGTTGTTTATCCCATTAAATGATGTGATACAGAATGTGAAGCACGTTAGGGAGGTGTGCTTGAAGAGATGAACTCAAAGGTCATCCAGATGAAAGGTGGATCGAATGAGGGTATGTGTAATTATTGCTGATTTTTTTCAATTGAATGCACTAATTATTATGCAAAAAAAGAATAAGTTCAAAGATTATTAAAATTTAGTAACCGAAGAACAATAAAACAATAGTAAAAATAAAGAGAAAAAAATTCAAAAGTAGGACAGTGATAATAATGATGACGAGAACGACAAATCCAGCGAACTTGGGGGGGGGGAGGAAATAAAAGAGAGTAGAAGCAAGCAGAAAATCTCCCCAATGCAACCTAAAGCTCCATTTCGTCTCCTCAAGTCACACTCATGTACTGATTAGGTGTTTCTTCAGTGTACCAGCAAAACTGACACCTCAGTAAAAGACTTTAGTTCAGGAAGGGGGGCATATTCGCTGTAAGAACCCAAAGCCGTGAATCTCAATCCGGAGACAAAGTTACAAAGTGCATTGCTAAAGGAAACACGATTATCCCGAGGACTGTTCGGTTACTAAAGTATTGTACTGACTTCTACGTTTAGTTTTGGTGATCTCATTTTCTTTGTTATTTTCATACAATTGATTATGCTTCTTCAGCAGAATCAGCAAAATTCAATTATCGGCCTATTTCGACCTATTTCCCTTACAACAGAGCTCCTTTCTGGAATTCCAAGCGTTTTTTTTCCTCCTCGGGTATCTTCGTCAGCGCTCGGAACTACTTATGAAAAAAGTTATGTTATTTTGGTCTTATCAGTTATCACAGTCCTACTTGAGTTTATTGGTCAAATGAATGAAATATAAAAATACATAATGCTAGTCAACCAATTTACCTTAAACCTTGAAATTAATTTAGTTAGTCAATCTTAATTTCTATTTTTATCGAATATTTCTTTTTCGTTAGGTTCTCATTAGTTATTAACTTACTCATGATTACCATATTGTATACCTACTCCTCTTTTATTAATAATAATTATTATTAGTAATCAGGGCCGGCAACTTCTGTATAGCACGTGTTGCATGTGCAACACGCTGAATATTTGAATGACTGGTTGGTCATTTTATCATTTTTGCCAGAAAACGTTTAGAGGAGAGTAAAAAAAAAACTTTTCTATATTTTGCACAAATTCAGTCCTCAATTCAGCTAAAATTCTAAATTGATCATCTTAATTTATGAAAATAGTTAATTTTTTGCACATTGGTAACACTGTGATTTTGTCGATGCATTTTTCCTTACTGCGGTGACCACGAATGATTGTATTTAAATTGTTCGATTGTTTCGTTTTTGTTTGATTTTGATTTTTGGTCAATGAAATTTTTCAATAAAATGTTTTTTAGTTGTGGGGGGGGGGTTGGCTGACTGCTGGGAAGTTTTCTCACAAGCGTGCAACACGCTGGAAAAATCTAGGTTGCCGGCACTGATAGTAATTATTAATTGTATGAAGAAGTGTTGATCTGTTGAATATTTTCCATTTCGGAAACAAAAATATAATAATATTATGTGTACCTGCTGTTCCCTTTATTAGTATTAATAATTGTTATTACCAGTTATTAATTGTACGAAGAAGTGTTGTTGAATTGAATATTTTTTATTTTGATTATTAATTATTGTACGAAGAAGCGTTGAATATTTTTTATTTTAAAACCAAAAATATATTCATAATATTTTGTGTTTATAATTATGATTTAGGTAATTATTGCATATTGAAGGTGATAGCATTAGCAGTGATAAAGATAAACGATAGTTAACGATAGAACTGATATAATCCGAGCATCGACGAAGGTACCCGAGGAGGAAAGAAACGCTTGGGTTTTAGGAGCTAGTCATATTCTTACTTTAAATTCAGATGTTGAGTCACAATCAAGAAGTTTGACTTGAACTTGAACAGAGTCACTTTTTGGGTCACTTGGAATTGCATGAAAACCTTGAATTTCCATTAATGCAAGTCTCAAAAGAACAATCTGCATTTATTTTAATACGATCGCTCGTATCATTAGACTAGTCACTTCAGCGAAGAAAAATCAGGTCAGGATGCAGTTGAACTATTCCTCGACTACGTTTCTTTTTAAAGCCAGGGAATAACTGCTACACACGAGAAATTCCATCCAATGGGAAACGTGTATATAATTCCAGCAAGTCATAACATACGTTTAGTTCTTGAATCAGGAATTACTGTTAAGACTTGAAAATTTATTAAGGTGAATGGACACCTCGTGCAACAATGCAACTCCTCACGAAGGGTCACACTCAGATATACGTGGATCTCACGCTTCTAGCTTCCCAACTGCTCACTGGTGTGATAACTTCAAGACTTATTACCATCTACCCACTTACTCTGTGCACCTCACTTCATGAGGTCTTCTAGTGATACGCATACTTCCACAGTCAGACCAGAACCGACTCTCTGGACTCTGTTCCTCTCTGCAGGTAGTGACTTCCACATTCAGACCAAAACCAACTTCCTGGTATCTGCAGTTGGAAATAATGGATATAAAGTTTCACTCTCTTCAGAAATTGATTGACTGCTAAGTCATCGAAGTGATGCTCGGTGAAGATATCGTAAAAGTGGATATCGTGATAATAACTCAGGTGAAATAGATCAAGGGCTGTGTTTCTAGTCATAACTTGGAGTGTTTACTAACTCGAGTAATGAAAAACACTCTTGATAAAGTGAAGTCACAAATAATTCTATTTTATTTAAATTGAGTAATCGTCGCGTCAAGTATTGATTTCATTTCAAAGGAATTGGATACACGAATGGAAACTAGGGCGTGAAAATTCACGGACAATGCGATTCGACGACTGTTTCTAGGAAACCCTCAAACCTCGAATATTATTTCTGCGAGAGATCTGTCTTGAGTACTTGCCTCGAATGTATAATTATCGATTATGTGATGTTAAATTTACCTGTGAAGTCACACATTGGAGATTCATGTATCTGCATGGTGACCCTATGGTTATGTCAATTATTTAAAAATATACTCTATAATAATGCCATCGCGTAGGTATAGGAAAATATCTCAACTCTCGAGCTTTGTTGTTGCGACGCACAATGGTTTGTATGTATAAGTGAGCTGGCGTTAAGTTTGAAGGGTCATAAAGTGTGGGATGAAAGTACCGATCGGCGATGTCATTGGAAAAAGTTCCAATCACCCGAACGCGTACCTTACAAGGCGTCGAAAACCGATGTAATTTTCAAGTTGCTCGTTAAGGAAGGGCGAAGCAGCGGATGAGATACATCGTAACGTATCCAGGTACGTTGCATGCATAACGCGGCGTATATCATTTCAATAATTAGTGCTGGCGCATTGTTTACAAACACAATGAAAAGAAAAAAGCAAAGAAGGCGAGTAGACGTGGGTGTATTGTATATTCATGATTTAGGCGAACGAACGTCCGTAACTTATCTAGCAACCAGTAAGTCAGCAATCAATGAACGAACGAACGAACGAACGTACAAAAGAACGTTAGAATCGTACTAACAAGTTAGTAGGCCAACAGTCAATCAAGCTAGCAACCGAGAACCGAGCCTCTCCTATGGTCGGGTAGGTTTTGTAAATCGCTCGGCGCTCGGCGTTCGGTATTCGGCGCTCGACGCTGCTCGCGTTTACGTTCTGTTCTTCTCCTCGTGCTGAAACGCGCACACAAACGTAACGCAACGCACGTACACTTGTTCAAATTATTCGATATATTCCGGGTATTCAACTTGGCCGCTGTACCGTGTGCTGTACTAGTTCTCTCTCTTGTGACTCGCTTCAGTTGCCTTTAAAACGCGTCACAATGCGGAATTCCGTCGTCTTCCCGGTGCAGTGTGCGGTTAACGCGACACCGTACGATGTTTTTATCGCGTTCTCCTCGCTAACGCATCCGAACCGCCGATTTTCCATATTCGTCGATCTTATCGAATAGAAATGTTTTTTTCTCGTAATTTATGGCCGATGGTTTTCTAGTACCTGATACAGTATAATCTCACGGTGTAGTACTTTGGCTAGAAATAACCCTTTTTTTTTTTTGCTCGGCCACCGATAACGTTTATCGCATTTGTCTTCGTATCGCGTCCAATGTACGTATATTTTTTACTATAATTTTTCATTTAAATATATGTGTAGTGTTATGTTACCAAGTTGCGTCGTCTGTAGGTAAAGTGCCCTCGAAAGGATCTGCAACCGGATTGGGTACTCGAGTATAGGCATATTATGGTAATGTTTCCAATGCACCTTTGTTATCATGCTTCAAATGCTTATTGCACTGAATGGCGTTCATTTGCTTGTGAGCAATCTGTTCTCGAAGAAGTGATCTTGAATATGAGTTTAGTAAAACTGTTCTTCAGAAATACCCGCTCTCTGTTGGTTTTCCAATTTTCTTGCATTAATGGTTAAATTGACCAATTTCAAGAACGAAGGACAAACGGTGAAGGAGCGAGTTATGTTTTTGGTGGACTGAATAGCTCCTTTCATGCCTCACACTCCCTGAATATTCACCCCACATGATACAGTCAGCATATCTATGTGAGGATATCATTCTGCATTATTGCTGAGTTATGTTTTTGGTGGACTGAATAGCTTCTTTCATGCCTCACACTCCCTGAATATTCACCCCACATGATACAGTCAGCATATCTATGTGAGGGTATCATTTTGCATTATTGCTGAGTTATGTTTTTGGTGGACTGAATAGCTCCTTTCATGCCTCACACTCCCTGAATATTCACCCCACATGATACAGTCAGCATATCTATGTAAGGGTATCATTTTGCATTATTGCTGAGTTATGTTTTTGGTGGACTGAATAGCTCCTTTCATGCCTCACACTCCCTGAACATTCACCCCACATGATACAGTCAGCATATCTATGTGAGGGTATCATTTTGCATTATTGCTCATGCACCCAAAACAGCTCACATCTTTATATAGTGAATAATTTGGAACATCTGAAGTACTCCCAGTAAGGAAGGATCAAGGTAACACATTATTGTATCACAAAAGTGTATGAACAATCACACTAGGGCAGATTATCAACGAGGAGGAAAGAGAGAAAGGGAGCAAATTAAAAGGAAACAAACAGTGAGCATATTAAAAGAACACAGAGAGGGAGCAATTCAGAAGAAATGCTCATCATAGCACAAACAAAACGAACAGCTCCTCACAGAAAAAAAAACTCTTGCCCAGCAAAGTTGACCAGATAGAAAAAATAGCGTTATGTGGTTCGTGATCGTCTCCCTATCCTTGGCAAACACATTATCTAATCGATTCATTTGCACGTACCTGAGGTGCGTCACTATTGGAGTTTTCATTGGCACCTCGCAGGTAGAACGCTTGATCCAATTTACCTAGTTTTTGTGCACCTCGCGAGGTTTCATGCCTTCGTGCAATTGCACGCACATGCCGCACCCTGCTCTAGTGGTTCTCGCCATGTCACACGGAGTCGGTGCACATGTCAGCTGGGCGCATTGTGAATAGCGTCCGCTAATGGGTCTATTATCCGCCTTATTCATATTTCGTGAGATTTTTATCTTCGATTGTTTAGCGATTTGTCGCCGAGGTGGGCTGAAGCTTCACCTGGAATGGGTTACTTTTCATAGGTGTGAAGGATGTGCCTGTTTTAGGTTTTATAATTAAATGAAGCAAGGCGGCGCGGTTAACGTGGTGAAATTGCGTGCGAATACGTTGGCGAGTATAGTTTTACTACTGTCGTTGAGTGATTCGAGCTCGAGACTAAATAAAGCGTAAAAAATGTGTCGCCCATATCTACTTACGCACGATTAGACATTCGTTTTAAACGTAATGAAGCGAGACGTGCATTCTCATTTGATGCTTTTTATACGTATCGCATGTACTAGTCGTAATACGACTGTCGTATACGACATCTTACCTCGTCGATTACAAGTTAGCGAAAATGTTAGCACATGCATCATTTTTAGTACCATGTACCTCGACGTTGATATTATCGTTGTAATAATTCAAATTCAAATTTATTCACAAACACACAGACTACACGGCGTAAAAATGTTTACATCAATTTTCCGTTAACGTTTATCCGCGTACCATTTAAATGAGCGACGGGCGAGTCGTTATCGTAATGCTAAAACAGGGTTGCCAAATTCGCCGGCCCGAGCTGAAATCGGCCGAATTAAGGCAATTTACGCTAGGCAACTCGATCGAATGAGCTTTCGTAATTGCCAAATTTTTTAAGCATTTTTGTCCCAGTTTCGCTTCTTTGGTTGTTGTATTACGCGTTACTCAAATTATTGGCGAGTGGTCAAGTCGCATTCTCATCTCGGGCTTGCGTCATGGCTTAGGTATGAGTTTGGCTGGGTAGCGAGTACCGACACGAATCGGCGGATAATCAGAAGTCGACGATTATTAAATTCCAAGAGTTTAGAGAGTCGTGGTAATTGTCGCGTAAAATTAAGCTCTGAAATGTTCGCAATAACTTTGAATACTTCGTAAACTTTTATTTACCATTTCATTCCCAGCAGATGAATTTTCATTTAATAAGCAACGCGGAAAGATTTTCTGTCAACAGTTCCGTAGTCGAAGTTTCTTTTTAAATGAGCTCTCTATTTAATTACACGTTGATGGCAGCATTTCATTAGCTTGACGTATAAATTTACTCAAAATTTAGTACCGAAACCGCGAAAGCGCTAGTGTACTGTGTAATTATTGCCAGAAAAAAGCTCCCATTTTCAATATGAATAGCCAATCAGGTGGCAACGCACTAGCGCTATCTGTATCAATGAATGACCCAAATTGCTCATGTGCCCATATTCAGTGTTCATTCATCGCGTAATGAAGATGTTTTAATGTCTTTGCTGGCTTAGCGATTTGGTTGGGATAACTAGGTTACCTTAATTTATCATGCGGTAGTTTAGGTTGGCGACATTGATTATCTTGAAGTAATGTTTTGAAACGATACCAACTTGCAATCACAAGGCAAAAATTTTCATCAGGGTGGCCATCCGTTAAAACCTACAAATGCTTCGACTCTGCTACCATCCCTCTTATCATTCCTGCATCTATCGGCGCTATGGCACATTTAAGTTAAATGTGTTTTATAATAATTAAGAAAGTATATACATCAGCATTGGAACATAAATCATGCAAGAAGCTCCTTGAGAGCCGCTATTTGCATTCTCAACGCTCATTATTCCTGCGGTAATTTAAACATTTACTAGTCCTACAATTGCAAATGGAACAGATGGCGCGCTCCCTTGATATTTGATGACTGAGATGTTCTAAAAGATATATTGGTTTCTTTGTCGAACCATTCTCGTCATATGTCCATTTACCTCGCTTATCGGTCTTTTTTTGGTTCTACGTCGCAAGCTTTTTTCTCTCTCTGAAAAAAAAAGGAGTCCAATGTAATGCATGCAACAGCCAAGAACCACTTGTGTGCTCCTTTATACAAGAATTTTGGAAATCACCTACATTACTCAACATTCTCCTGTGTTTGCTTTGGTAAAGCAACCTGCCAAAAAAAGATATGAACCCAGAATTCCTCACTTTTTTCATTTCACCACAAACCAGCCCCTTAATATGGTAAATTTCTTATTTTCCCTTACATTTTTCCTTGATCTGACTTTTGCCTCGCAACAATTTTCAATGACCTATATTATCCAACTTTCTTGTACAATATTACCATCACTAAAAGAAGTAAATTGTTTTTTTTGTGTTCCTTTTTTTTTACCGCGTTTTATTTCTTCAAATACAAGTAATTAATTAGGAAACGTGAGAGTTGAAAATTTTTTTTGTAAAAAAAAAAACAGGACGTTTTGTTAATTTTGAAGGATTTATTAAAGAAAAAGGTACAGGATCTTTTTTTAGTGGTGGAAAATGGGCTAAGCCCGGGAAAAAGAGCGTGTACCGTAGTTATATTAATTTTAAGCAGTGCGTGTGCCGAAAGGTTCCTTTGCTAAATCTAGCTACAAAGTGACATCGTTGGTTGTAATTGTTTCTGCGTAATTTGTTGGTGTGGAATTAAAAATTCGTCGTAGAGCTAAAAGCAGTAGCCTACGTTTGTTAGAATGAATTAGGTGATGATTTAGGTATTCTTCGGTTGACGTTTATTGTTTGATTTTATATTCGGAGCTGTATTAAGTTTTCCCGATGCTCGAAGTTCTTCATTTATGGACTACTTCCGCTTTTCATCTATTCTATATTTTGTTGCACGATCACATACTGGTGCTGGTGTGCTATTGTAAAGAGGTGATCTTCAGGCTTGACTGTTTCATGATCTGAGATATCTTCGATCTGATTTGCTATTGAAATGACATTTCGACGTACTCATCGGTCTATCGATAGTTTCCAGGAACATGAGCATTGTTGCATTGATTTTAACACAAGTTACCTTTGGACTGTTGCAGTAGATGGTGGTTATTAATTTAAAATGGAGACGAATCAGAAAAGAAAAAGGAAAAAGTCACACGTGCCGATGACATGTGAACGAGTCGCCATGTTGAATCAACGTTGCGAAAGTACGAACGTGATGGCAGCGGTTGCGGCCGCCGCGACGGCTGTGTTCCTCGTCTTCGAAGCGATATACCGGCGTTGTTGGTTGCGAAGTATACGAACGCAGTTGCCGCAACCGGCTGCTGCTGGCGTCGGCGTTTGCCGTATTACCCAAGATTGAAAATGTGCGTGTGCACGCGTTATTGTCCGCCATTCGATGCATGTACGTTTCACTGTCAGTTTTTTAGTGTAATCTCGCCGAAAAATAAGCTCATTGATAATTCATCCAAGTCGGTTTTTGTGGTCTTGTTCGTGGTCCGCGTTGTTCGCAGTTTTGATGTTCGCCTTTGTATATGCGAGTTAATAACGTATCGCGACCGTTTCGTAGTTAACGGTGTGGTTTGTTATGATTTTCGAGCGCGTAGTTATAGTAAGTTTGACCGGGAAAAAATCAGCGACGACCGACGCCATCATCGCCATTATCGCATACAACATTACTACCTCCGCCGAAACGAAGATCTCGACGACGTTGTTAATTCGTACCGAAGATATATCTCGAAACGCCAAAGACGACGACATCAATACGGTATTCAAGACTGTGGCCAGTACAGTGGCCCCGATCACCGCCAGCTTCTCCATTGCGAAGACGAAGACGGTGCGTATGCGTGTACGCGATTGAAATAATCGGTACGCTGTGGTACGGTACGGTAATGTCAGAGCGTTCGTTTAAAACCAGACCACAATGCGGTCTATGTAACGCCGTATCTAATGTATTCCGAAGACTTCTATGCGTTGGTCCCAGTCGAAGGGGCAGCTCCGAATCTTATTATCAACAGTTAGATCCTATGGAATCGTATGATCGCGAAAACGACGAAATTCATGTGCGCCTTGTAAGTACACACGTAACGTTGGCTTGCTTTATTCCATTAGATGTATTGGTTGTTTCGGCTATCACACCATTTCTCTCAGTCGTTTCTGCCTTCTGAGTTCGAGAACTTCGTGAGGTTATGGTTTGAGTGATGCATTTGTATGAAAGGAGAGCTGATTTCTGAGCAGAGATGCGTTACCCAGTATTTTTCCTTCATCTGGGGTACATCACCTCAAGCCATTGGTTTTCTGCAGTTGTAAAACAAGCTTAATATTTGGTCTGAAGAAAAACCCATGATCCACTAACTGTTGGAGGATCCAATTCAAGTTCGATTTCTGGCAATTTCCAAACTTTCAAATGTTAAATATAATAGAAGAGTGTATGTATTGCTCCAGTTTAAGTACTCGCGAACGTTTTCAGCTATGAGAACGAAGGTCGTTCCTGTTCAGGGGGCAAATAACAACCGACCGCTGTTCTCGTTCTCAGTTTGTTCGTTCCCAAAGAATTTGGATCGTTCTCGTTCTTCGTTCTTTGTTCTCAAAAGTACTAAGTTTTTGTTCGTTCTCGCATCATTCTTCGTTCTTTTTTATTTTTTTTTTCAAAAAATTGATATGAAATCATCGCTAACTCATGAAAAGTGGCCAGCGGTGCCAACCACACGGATTTATCAGTAGATCTACGGATTTTTCAAAGTTCTACGGATTTGACTCATATATTTTTCTACGGATTTTCCTAAAAATTTCCATTTGAAGTATAAATTTCAATACAAATTGGTGTTTGATAATCAAAAAATTAAAATAAACACTGGAGAGTAAACAAACTCCTACTACCTAGTACCTATCTAACATTAGTAATAAATAGTTTTGAATTCAATCTTTTATTCTAAAAATTAAATGCAACTTCGTCTTTCGTCATGTAACTAGTAACCACTGCTATACCGGGTGTACTCGTGTACATTTAATTCGGAGTACATAGTAGGAAATTGTTAGTTGGCAGTTTTTCCTTTTTCAGTAATTTTTCTGCAGCAAATGTACGCTGGCAACTGTAAAGTTATCATAACTTTATGTGATAATGGAAATAAATGAACCTAAACGTCGTAATGATAATTCACTTATACAAAAATTACCGGAAAACTGCCCACCAAGAATTACCTACTTGAAATGTACACATGGCAATTACAGTAATTACAGTAAAAAAGAGCTATGGATTTCTACTGATTTCGAAAAATTCGAAACCACGGATTTTTCATATTTTGAGTTGGCAACACTGAAAGTGGCATGCAAGGGATTCTCAGAGCGCAATATTCATACCTCAACTTATTATTGTTTAAAATTCTCGCAATGACTGGCTTTTTTTGCCTTTTTTCAGAAAATTAAATTCTCAAGTTTGAAGTTATTTTCAAAGTTGATGAGTGATTTCTATAGGAAATTTTACATAAAATTCAATGCATTAAACCACAGGTTTCTACCTGAAAAACTCACCGAGATATATGATTTTAAAGTTTAGATTTACCATTTTCAGTAGAGAAATTAAAGGCAATTCAAAGAACGAAGAACGTTGAGAAAAACGTTCTCGTTTTTCGTTCTTCAAAAAATCATTTTTGAAGTTCTCATTCGTTCTCAGTTCTTCGTTCTTTCGTGTTTCAAGTTCTCGTCCTTGTTCGTTCTTCCTTCACTGCTCCGAGGACAAGTGTAGTAGGCTGCAATAAATTTGAGGGGTTGGCATACAGGAACAGTCAACTCTATCAAGTGACTTCAAGTCAATAACTTCACTTCAGTATGACTCTTCAATTTACATCTTCAGTAACATGTTCCTCTTAATTTGGGAAAATGATCAGTTATTCGTATCAGTTGGAGCACCTCATTTGTATGTACCATAAATTATAAGCTGTTCCCAATAAATTTACTATCTTCTCGATAAATAAATTAAAGATGCGCATTTCTCCTTCAATACTTCCTCCTTCCATAATCATAAAATAATCCCTAACGAAGGTGGAAATACTTTCTACATGTTTTCATATCGGCATCCGCTACTATTTACCATTTGCAAGCTAATAAATCGTCTCGGGGTATAAAATTTTCAAACCTCGACCCGTACAAACGTACGTTTCGTTAATACACATGTGCCTGCATGCTACGTTACAACCATCCAACAACTGCTGCGTTACCCACTTTTCTTCATTAATATTGATACGATTCCAACATAAGAATACTTTGCGCATGTGAAAAGCACGTACCTCTTACTCGCGCCCTATCCCAAACCCCAACTTATACACATATTTTCTGTTTCGCCCGCGAAATTACTCTAAACAAGAACGGTAAGACTGGATGAAAAATGTCATTTTCAGCTCGCCTTAATGAATCCGTATTTTACTCTCGTCAATCTTTATTTAAATCGATAGTTGGATGTCAGACATATATGAAGTTAAGCTCAAAAAGTCGAAGGGATGGAGTTTCGGGGGAACTAACTGCCTCGACGAGCTCTTCTCGTTTACATGATAGTCAATTTTTTTTATTATTTGGTTAATGTACTGGAAAATGAAGCAGTTGATTCGCGCATATTTTTTTCAAAGTGAAAGCTACACAAGATTTTAAGAGTGTAAATTCCAAAGGATATTTTTACGCTGAATTGAACCTAAATAGTGACCGTTGCTGTTTTGGTGACCGAAATCGTCTCGTAATTAACGGAAATGTTACACGATGACTCAGAGATGCTTTCATATTTATGAATATATGTATTTGAAAAAAAGATAATGAGAATAATGTACTTATACAATGTAGAAAACTTTCTCATTGATTGGATATACCATTTGAGGGCCATAATTAACATAAAATGTATACTATTCATTTAAATCTCCGAGGAAAGCAGTAAAAAATGGCGACATCGGAGTACTCCTCGTGGAGAAGATAATTTAATACCGAATAAAATAACATACTAGGGTTATAAATTCACCGAGCAGATACAAGGCACTTCATATAACAGACTCGATAAGTCGAGGTATCAAGAATTACCCTCGTTTTGCTACGTTCACCACGAACCTGCCCAAAGCACTTCAAGTTTCAGTTATGTCTCGAAATTTTCCCGCACGGAATCCTTAAGCCCGATGGAATACGAAAAAATGATAATGAGCTTTTGAATATCAACAATGAATGCACCTTATGAATGATTTATCAGTGACACAGACTTAGAGTTTGTATGACCTTAGAAGTAAAGCTCTCTGTATATGGGATTTCTATTCATGAGATGTAAACTATAAAGCATCAATAGCGCCACGCGTTACGATATTCTGGAGTACAAGTGACTACTCATACGTGAAGTCTTTCACATGCGAATCGCTCGCTTAACCTGATTTTTGTCGCTGATATAGTCTAATTATGTTGGGAGTAATTGGGGGCGTTTTTAGTGGAAATTTGTGATCTGATCTCTACTTCAGATGGGAGTCCTGGGAATGAAAGACTTTCAGAGTTCAAGTAACCGGACTTGAGTTGTGGAAGTTTACATTTTTCCTTAGCACGAATTCGAGCTGTATTTGAAGGGGAAAGCTAGGTATCCTTGCCACTAAACCATGCCGGATATTGTAGAGAAGCCTTTTTTTTAAATGCTTGAAATTGAAATGAAAAATTCATGCGTATCATGATGTTTTTGATAATATGACAAATAACTGCGTGGATGTTTACTTTGGCTTCTTAAGATAAACCTCTTATGTAAGTTTATATAATTGTGCTATATGCGAAGAAAAAATCCATATTCCTTCGCATAGTTTCATTGAAACTCTAAGCGTTGGTATTTTCGATCCGTTTGTTGTTTCTCCTCATTAATTCCTTCAATATCTATGTGTATTTTTACACTACTCAATTTTTCTATAAATTCTATTCTGTTGTAAAGTTTCATAGGAATATTTCTACTCTGGTATGTTCAACATGGCGTTATTTCGGCTTAGGCTTTACCTCTAATAACGCGAATTATCTTTCATCAGTGGAAGTTAAAGTTAAGTAGCCAAATCTGCGATCTAGCTCCGCTGTATAAGTACAAAATATCCTAGCTACCTACGCCGCTACCGCTGCTACCATTACGGCCGACTATGAGATTAATGCAAGCGAAAAATTGTTAAATTTATCAAGCAGAAGACGTTCCCAAGGTTGACGCTAATTACGAGCATATTGTTTTATGATCCAAGGTCTGCGACTTAGGAATAATAATTTTTTGTCCATATTCTATCCATTTCTAGGTATACGCACTCCTATGTTCTCGTATTACTTATGCCTCGTAATCGAGGTTTTTTTTTTCCTAAACGTGCACACACGTATATTATGTTGAAACAGATACGAAAGCTTGGGTATCTGATTACTTATGCGTACTACTCCCGGTAATCATCGTGTTCACATTGATAATAGTGGTAGCTTATAGAACAAGTATCATTTTGCCGGCTGTTCGTATTAAGTAAACATCTAATACCCATGTGTTTACCGTGCTTACACATTGAATGACCACTATTTGAAATTACCTGTAATGTATCGACGCTTTGTATTGCTTTCTGTTGCACCGTTTGCAGTGTATTTGTTGGCTTCGCAATGACCTGACTTCTGGCTTAATTTCGAATTAATATCACATACGTTAGGTACGTTTGTATTTGCTCGGTTGTGTGTATCCGCGTCCTACATTTTAATCAACCTCTGTTACGGTGCACAAATACATGGCATTTCACACCGGTGAAATTTATCGCTACAATCGTAACGCCGATAAAATCCTCATAGGCGAGAAAAGGATTTCTAGGCTATATAAACCAATTATCTGTTAAGTTTCAAAGGCCAAATATGCCTGGTAGGGTTGTGAATTGCGAATACGCTGGAGAATTGATAAAGTGGATGAAATACATCGCTGTACTTTAGACTGTTTCGTTAATGATGATGTGTTGTAGTGTTACCTAGATTAGTTGCAAAAAGGTATCTACAGATGATAGGCAGTGATGCAGAGGATCTATGTTGAATAAATCAAATTACCGCACGATTTGTGAGCTCAGCTCTGATATTAGTCACCGAACCTCACAAGCACCGAGAATATATCTCCTCGAAATAGTCAAAAAGACTTGAATGTGGAGCTGTGGTAGTGTGACAAGGTAACTGAGATAGCCTCAAGCCTTGCTGATGTTGTTTCCCATTATCCAGTGGATTGACATAAGATGTTGTTCATCCTTTCCAGTGGTGTTAATGATCTTTCACTGAGGTTACAAATTGACTTGACTAAATGTCTGAATACTTGAAGCCAAAAAGGATTTTAATCCATTAAAATTGGCTTGTGAGATCAGTTTCTTGGCCGACACAGAGGGAGTGATAACCAATTTCGCTCAGCTTTGGGAAATGGGAATTCTGATACATCTGTCACTTGTCTGATTCACTGCATTTTCAGTACGTACTTTGCAATTGCAGCACATTGTGGAAGCGAGATGATCTTCCACAGTTATTTTCCATGGTTCATGCTCTATCTATGTTGGGCCTTTAAGGAAGCACGTGAAAGCTTCGTTCGCACGAGTAGTTGCAACCACGTGGTCTTCCAAGAGCTGCGAACTATCACAATGGCTCTTCCATTTGAGCTCAAAAGCGCTGACTAGTAGGTAGAACATCTATTTCACTGATGTTGTGCAGTATTGATTCACAGCTTATGAGGTATCCTATGGAAGTATTTTCATCAGGAAATTTCACATGGGAAGGGAGCACCTGGTGTTTATGTGTCCTCCTGCGCAAATTCTTACATATCGTGATACGGAGCAAACTGAACAAACTCAATTATACATTTGAACTCAGCCTGCCTCACATTAGTCACCTTCACCTCAAAAAGAAGCGAGAATAAACATCAGACACCGGGATGGGTTAGGCATCTTTGCGCATCCCACGCTCCAAATACTACGGTAGGGGGCGCTGGCTACTGCCACATGCAGAAACGAATTTATTATTGGTGAAAAGTGAATAAACTCTGTGTGTATTCATATCATACGTACACCATCAATGATCCATTCAAGGTTCTGGGATGTACCTCTTGCATCCCGCATCCCCAAGTGATCTTCACTCAGCTTCTGGAAATTCTGACATTCTACTGAATTAAATTAGATGAGATTAGTCAAAAATGTGAAACTATAATAATATTTGAACTCTTCTGAGAACTATGAAAAACCTGGGGAACATATCGCAATATATGAGCTAATCGTGCTTTGCTCTGCATAGCTTTTGAGGTGAGGGTCAAAGGGGGCACTTCACCTGAAGTACCGTTTCTCTGAAAGGATCCGGAAAATTTTCAAGTTCTTTAATAATACAGACAGTTTTGTCCAGTTTGTTTTAGTGAATGTCGAGTGAGTATCATGCGCAAATTGAGGGAGCTCTTATGAGAATTATGAATAATCTGGGGAACACATCTCAATATATGAGCTAATAGCACTTTTCTTCATATAGCCTTTGAGTTGAGGGTCAAAGGGGGCACTTCACTTGAAGTACCGTTTCTCCGAAAGGATCTGGGAAATTTTTGAGTTCTTTAATAATACTGATAGTTCTCCCTGGTTTCTCTTAGTGAGTGAGTATCATGCGCGAATTGAGGGAACTCAAGAGAATTATGAAAAACCTGAGGAGCACATCTCAATATATGAGCTAATAGCACACTTCTTCGCATACCCTCTGAGTTGAGGGTCAAAGGGGGCACTTCACCTAAAGTACCGTTTCTCCAAAAGGGTCTGGAGAATTTTTGAGTTCTTTAATAATACAGATAGTTCTCCCTGGTTTCTTTTAGTGAGTGAGTATCATGCAAAAATTGAGAGAACTCATGAGAATTATGAAAAACCCGAGAAACACATCTCAATATATGAGCTAATAGCACTCTTCTTCGCATACCCTTTGAGTTGAGGGTCAAAGGGGGCACTTCACCTGAAGTACCGTTTCTCTGAAAGGATCCGGAAAATTTTCAAGTTCCTTAATAATACAGATAGTTTTCCTCGGTTTCTTTCAATGAGCAAGTGTCACGCGCTAGTTGAGGGGAAGTGATGAAATATTGGCCCGGTTGGCCTGGGCTCGTTTTCGCTCTCGATGGCTGTGCTCCTCTATTGAGTATTGATTATTTGATAGTTCATTTGTTGGTTTAATGCTTCATGTCTGGCTACGGTTATAACTCAATTTGCGATTATGGCCGAGACATTATAGGCATTCGAGGCTTTATGCAATCCGCACGATGTAATTTTTTGATCCGAGTTCGCCGATTGAAAAATGGACGGAAAATTGACGATGAGAATCTAAAAACGACACTTAAAATTTTTATCGCCGCATTGCGATTCCAAGTTTATATAAAATATAACGGCGATAAATTTTTCATTGTGTATACGAGACATATACGATGTTGTAATGTTGTCGCCATGTCTTTAAAAACTTTGACCCACTGTACCGGCCTCGGTACTCCTTTTTATGTTTATTCGTGACTGCGCTTTAACCGTAAGTGCCAAGTATTCGATGAAAATACTAACCGTTTGTGGCTATATTTAGAAATACGAGCACCAAACAACCCTACGCTATTGTTGCAATTAAATTAGAAATGTTAAACGCGTATACGGGTTGTTAATGAGAGTCCATCGCTATAGTAAATACCAGGTAGTAGTTGCTAGTAGCCAATAACTCATTAATCGAACGCTGACGCTGACAGTTGATTGTTTTGCGAACGCGAACCAGCCTTATTGTTAATGGCTATGTTGGCGGTATTGATTTTTCGTTGCGGCTACGTGGTACGCGCTACGTGCACATTTCTTTTTTAACTACATTTCCTATATATGCCAAAAAAGCTCGCTTGTCCTAAATTCACCGCCGTCGTGTGCTCGCCGCAAGGCTTCGTGGCCTTAGTAATTTGTGCATGTCACGTTGCTACACCTTTAACGTACCGTGACGTAGAGAAAGCCACGGTTAAACAGCTGTTCCACCGCTGCGATTCGTTCGGTGACGGTAGCTCCGAATGTAGCCTAGATCGGCGGGCCTTTGAGTATTTATACGGCTATAAAATACCTAAAAATGATGGATACTGATTGGTGGTGCTTTTTTACGCAGAGTCTAGGGAAAGCCTTAGCAGGTGTTAGGTGAACGGCTGTCGGCTGCAGTGCGGTATTAGTTCGCAGGTGGCGGGCGTTATACGCGTGTCGGTTGATGCGGATGCGCCAAACTCGCCACCCCTTACGGCCTTTTAAAATGGCAGGGTGTACTCTCTTCGTAGCCTGCTTAACTACCTGCAGGCTGCATGCGAATCGGGCAAAAGCTACTCGCTTTATGCGCCTCGTTATAATTAAATTTTTCATAACTTGCCAAAAAGAGATGAAATAACTCGGTAATTTCGCTAAGTGGAGAAATCTCGTGTTTACCTGTGTTCCCCAACCATGCATAGACCTCTACGAAGCTTTATTTTTTTATTTTCGTACTTTTCTCAGCCAACCAAACGAATTCCGGGTTAAAAATAAAAACCAAGGTTATTCGGCTTATTTTTTTTTTCAAACAACTTTGTAATTTCTCAATTAAGATGGTTTTTTTCCCTCATTACGCCATCGATGCGACACCCTTTGAAGAATTCGTTTCAAAAATCTAATCGGTTCAGCCTTTGCGATACGACGTTCACATATCCGTCGATTGTATTCAATGTAAACGGAGCAGATAAGCTGTAAGCTTAACCGTGTAAATATTTTCGTAACAAATGCTAAAAATAAATTCCCATTTTTTCCCTTCCTACACAAATTGAATAAGCGACGAATCTCTGCGAGATGTGACACCGTTCAAGAAAAAATGTCAACTATCTTTTTATTGATATACTCTATACTCAAAGGCAAACGACGGAATATTCGCAATGTGTGGCAGCTGTTATTTTCCTTTTTTAATTTCATCTCATATTTGCTCTCTACCGGTTGAATTTTCCAACGTATACGAGTAATTTGGCGGTTATCCCATTAAAACTCGAAAAAACCTACAACTATGCGGCCAGTTGACAATGTTTTTAACCTAATTACTTTTATATTTGTATTCGGTAACGTGTGACGTGTTGTACATGGCATACACAGTGTACACCAGTATACACCACGCTTCATGGCACCTTCTCTGAATTGCCAAAATTTTATACCAAAAATATCGTAGGTGTGTCTTATGCGATTATCTTGCTTATAAATATCGTAATTATGAGTAATATACCAGTATATTTATATATACACGATTGTGCGACTATTTTTTGATTTATTTGTTTATGTTTTTTTCTTTTCACAAGGATGAAGCCAGAGGAGAGGAACACAGCGACGATATTTCCGAAGAAGCGGTGAAAAACGGCCTAGCTGATCCTAGTTCTCGAATAACTTGCGTGCAAATTCAAGGTACATATATGTTCGTTGATTATTTACCATCGAAGAAATTACGTGTGAAATGGCATTTTTACCGGGAATCGGAATTTATGGAGTTTGAAATTTGAACGAGTAATGGCGAATGTTGTAAAGAGATGTTTTTTATTTATTTTTATGATAAATTTTGAGCAGTTTGTACACAGTGATGGCTTTTTGATGGAAGCAGTTGACGTCATTGATCAGTGAATTCCTGTGGGGAGGAGGAGGGAAAGTCCCTAATGGTAGTTGGCCAAGTATCCAACTTTTGCAATCACAATTCTGCTTTCCTTCAAAAGTGCACATTTGGTGTTTTTTTCCAGCACTTGATATGCAACAACCTCCAATATGCCATATCTGCTCCATATAAATTTCGGCCAACCACCTTCTCTTTCATTGTCCAAAGTATCAAAAAGAGATCACTATTTTTCACCTCTGAAGATCCAAAAGAAATTCTTTCCGATGACCCTATCAAAATTCAAAACCTTTTGTCCTTCTTTTCAGCAACAGGCTCGAAACACGTGCCTTGAACATCGCCTCCAAAAATCGCCTCAAGCCTCAGCTACTGTACATGGCAAAAATTTAAATAAAAAAAATTATTTTTAAAACTTTGAAAATATGTCAAAAATCAAAAAATTAACTTCCCAGCTCACAATCACATCAAAACTTTCATATTGTAGTCACATGTCACTTAAGGACTTAAGAGATTTGTGCTTTCTTCAAAAACATGTGCCTTTTGTGATTTTCAAACATAAACATAAACTTTATGTAGATAAGGAGGGGGCAAGATTCCAAGCCTGGAGTGAAATGACCCCCCTGCCCCCCTCAGTGGCGCTGTTTTTGCTGATTTTCCATATTCCGAATTAATTATAGAGTGAAAAAGTACGATAGACTGTGGAGTAACTTGTGCCAAGGTTATTTCTGCTTTTCTACCTTGAATTTCTCCGATTAACTACTATTTTTTTTCAATCAAATCGAAAAAGTTTTTGAATTTTAATCCCATTCAAACTCTCTTTGTGAAAGTAATCAATTTTGTTCCGAAAAAAGGAATCGAGCCTTTATCAAAAAAATGTAGTGTCGAAGATGTCACAGGTGAAAGTATTGGATCCCTTTCTTGGTGCTTTCTTCTCGTCTAATTTCAGGGTTCAATTTTCCAGCTTAATCGTAGCATAATTTATTTAAAAAAGGAAACAGAATTTTACTCGTAGTTATTATTTTACTAGAATAAGAAGGGGAGGGGGGTCGAGGAAGGCTTTTGCTTAAAACGTGGGCTTCTATAATAAGTTCCTTTTGATTTTTAATTTTATATTTTTTAAATTTTTTATTCATTTTGTTTTTTTTTTAAATAAAAAAATAAAAAAATATGCTTTTCTTTTGTTTTTTACAATTTTTATTAGAATTTTTTTTTCAACTTTTGAATTCAAAAAATACTTTTTTTTGTTTTTTTAATGAAATTTTATACGTAATTATTTGTTGTATTCTTTGAAAAAAAAAATTGTTTTTCTTTTGGCAATGCAGCGAAAAAATGCTGTCGAAAGTAAAATTTTATCTAAAAATCGAACCAAATCTTTACCCGAAATTTCTCATTAGTCTTTAACCAGCCACAAAATTATTTAATATGCTTGGCGATGAATTACTCGAGGCTATTCATCTCTTTCTAATAATACAGAAGGAAAATGTATAGAGGAAAATTTCACCTGAATGGCAAATAGGTATAGAGGCAAAGTTAATCCGAATGTTCCTTTGGCGGATACGACGTTTGGGCTCGGTTCATTTCGGCAACTGGAGGAAAAATGAGCGAGCATGTATGGCGATGTTTAACAAACGCTAATCCTCGGGTTTTGCTTTTATTTACAGATGAAACTTATAAAGCGGTGTTCGCTATTCAGGTGTGCGATCAAAAACGCTTCGAGTGTAAAAAATTGACCGAATCCGAAGTGGTGTTAATTAATACGATGGAAATTCACGCCCGAAATAGCGTTTTAACGGGTCGTTTTTTGACTATGCATAAAAGACGCCGTAAAAAACTCACTACTCGTTCGCTATCGAATGATTCAGCGCCGGCACTTTTGGACGATGTTCATCACGGAGTCGTAAAGGTGAGATTTCGCCCCGTACCATCGATTAATTTAGCTCGATATGGATTCATGGTTATGTTCGTCGATTTCAGTGCGTGTTGGATCGAGCTGGACAGTGGCCGTTTAACGCTTTCACTTTAGACGTGGCTACCGGAGGTAATACAGTCTATATTGTACTATACACACGTATATTTTATGCTAGGCGTCGTAATAAAAAGTTACGAGTACGCTGTGGCGGCAATTAGGTGCACGGAGCATCATTCCGTGCGAAAAATATCGCCGCGAACTTATTTCATTAACGGATGTCGCTAACAGCGCCGAGCACGCTTCAACTGCACGAAAACGAATTTCAAACTTTTATGTCGAGAATTTTATAATTTTCGTGAAATTTTCCAAACGAGATTTTCTATCAACTTTACGCGCGTATTTTACGATTTTTGTTTAAATTTTAATACATCTTCCACGTAGTTTTTATAATTTTGCGAAATTTTCGCAAATTTTATCTCACTTTTTGACGTCGCTCTCCGGCAATTAGCGCCATCTTTATTGAGGCGAAAAGAAATTTACATTTTTTGAATATCTGTTCTCGATAATGCTTCGGTGGAGTTTTTTTTTTCGCGAGTTTTTGTAAAATTTTATGGTTTTTGTTGTGCTACTGTTGAAGTGGAAAATTCGTGTAAAAATAGATCTTTTTCTCATTTTTGGTATAATTAATAGCATTAATTATTCGTTAATTTCGATATTTTTTTTTGATTTTTTAATCCAAAAAACGAATGAAAATAACGTGAGTGAATATTTGTCGGGTTTCCCTACACACAAATTATTATCGGAAAAATTTTCATAAAGTATTAGAAAAAATTAATTGAGAACCCCCTCCTCCTCTGGTATGTGTAATCACTAATCACCAAGATCATCATATGCATGAAACTCGTCTACATTGGTTTGAGCTGATCAATTTTTTTTGTAAAATGATAGAAATTGCAGGGTGTCTAACAAGTAGTGAAAGTAGTGAAAAAGTAGTGATTTTAAAAATAGGTCATGAAAGTACGTGAAAAAATACTGAATTACGTTAAAAAGTTGGACGAAATATTTTTGAAAAAATTACACAAAAATTATTCATTTTTGATAAACGACTGATAATTTTTTATGAATTGGCAGCACTGTAGGAACATGTGACGTCATATATATTTTTAGCCAGTTTTTTTTTCTCTTAACAAGGTTATTACACTGTATCAGTCGGTGTGAGTTGTGGGGGAGACCATACTCAAAGTTTGTTTTGGGACCTCAGGAGTCCATTTTGAGCATTTTTATCGGTGTCAGTTTATACATTATAATTTATATTTGGCGTTTTACTCGAGTCGGTTTCAACAAAAAATGTTCAAATTCGAGTAATCGGGAACTTTTGGCGAATCCACTTGGTGACCGGAATGGGGATGACTTTGGATGAAACTTTGGATAAGTTACTTTTTCAAAGGGGTGAAGGGAGGGGTGAAAAAAGCTATAATAGCTAAAACATGAATTAATGGCTACAGCATCAAAATATGTACAACATATTCAAAAATCAGCGTCCTAAACTATTTAAGAGGGGAGGCCCCCCATTATTTGACCTTGAAAAATTTTGTATCATGGCTACAGCTTCCCCCCCCCCTCCGATTGACCCAGGAAGTCGGGCTTCGGCATGTATTTGTAGTGGGTGCCCAAACAATGCCTTTTGGGGATATCGACCTTTCACCTTCCCCCACCCCTTTTCAATACGAGGTAACTTTTGAAGTTGGTTTAATGCGATTTGAAATTACCTTTTTCTTGTCTTTCGAAGTTGACTTCTTAATTCTATTTTCAATGTTATTTTAAATACCCAACTACTTTTCACTTATCAACCGAACGAATGACGTAAATTCAAATCATGCAAGTTTTATTTTTATAGGAATCGAGATATCTAAGAAATACTTGTCGCTATTTTGAGATGACAATGCAGGAAATCCGTGGTTGTATTTTTGATATAATAAACGGAAGTAATTTATTATGCGTTTAGATTAGACATACGACATACCTCGTATTCTAAATCGAGAAGTACCATGATATCCTATTTAAATACACGATATGCCAAACGCCAACACCTGTTGACTTGTTTATCAATTATTAACTATGTGATTTCAATGGGAAGGAAGGATTTAATCAAAAAACCTACTTGAGTGTTGGACTTTATAACTTCATTCTCCTATTTATGAAACTTTTTCATCGTTGTTATGTTATTAATATCGTTAACGTGTTTCATTTTTCGAGTTTCTTTGAATTATCGTGAGATCGAAGAAGCATTTAAAGCCAATGAGCTACAATTTGATTTGGAAGTACGCTTTGATTTCCTTTTCGCAATCTCATTCAGTGATTCTGACTGATATTCTTGCTGATTGATTTTAAAGTATTGACTGTTGAAGGGGAATTGATTGCTTCATTTAGCGAATTTCTTCGCATCCAGCTCTCTATTAAATGAGACACTTTACCTAAATCCACCTCTGTAATTCTTACATATAGTAGCCTATGACTTCGAATCCTCCTACAGCACTAAAATCCTACCGTGAACTTGCATATCGCTCATTCTATGTTTTTAAAATCACCGAGTCTTCGTAATTAATGAAAAATGAAGAAACTGAAATATCGTATAATATGTTTGTGTTGTGTATGAAACAAACATGATGTAGCAATACAACCGAGCCTACGTCGTTGTTGGAATTATAGATGCCTTAATGATACTGTGCATATATGTTCACCCACTTCGACGCGGAAAAATTGCCGTCATTATAATAGTAATCACGGTAACAACTAAGTTACGACAAATTCGACAGTGTATACGAAGCACTTAAATATATTGGTAAATAATATCAACATCAGCTACATCATCATTATCAATTCATCATCATCAACGTAGTTATCATGTACAATAACTACAGCAGTTGATAGAACATGAGCAACAACAATTAGCAACTTGCTATTAGTATAACTACTTCAGTCTAGTATCATTACTGATAATTGGCTCGTATGATCAGATATGTAACGAAATGCAAAGAATTAAAGATTCACTCACCCTCGATGTCGATGTTAATATTTCGATGTCGTTATACTCGTACGATAGCATTTCCATTTTCCATAACAACTTCATTGTAACGATGTAGTAAAATTTTAGCGTACAATCACAAATAATATTGTAACAAAAAACAACGTAACAATGACATCTTTATTATCTCAATTACTATCGTTACTATTACTACTACTACTACTACTACTACACAACAAACACAACCACTACTACCACATCGCCGAAGCTGAAACTATTTAACGTATTCATATCACGCATGTTGAATGACAAAATATGATTGAAGTGAAATATAACACTGATCGAAGAATAAGAACAAAGTTTCGTTATTATACGATATATTAACCGTATCTGAATTTAATTGGCAATTATCTCGTATTTTAGTTGATTAAATGACATAACTTTATCAATCTTATCAACTTGGGTGATAAGTGTAAAAATTCTGGCGTATTTCCAAAATTCTCTCGGTTTTCGGAGTTGAAAAATCAATTCTTCTTCATCGATTTCTTTCAACATGGGGAACAACGCCGAGTATCTGTGGAACTTGAGAGAAGAAATTACAGCTACATATGCAAACTGACTAAATTCGTACAGTTTAAGCTAATATATTTGCTTAAACGTATCAAAAGATACGAATATCTGATACAGAGGAATGTAATGTAACGCCTATAAAACGGTATTTGCCTTTGGGTATTTAATAATATGAAAATCGAACCGAGTAAATAATAATTTGCAGCGTTTGAGGGAAATTCATCTTATATCATATGACAAAGGAATTGATACAGGTAGAGGTAGTACTCGATACTGAAGCAAGTGCGGTATAGCAGACGCAGGATAGATACTATTAGATATGCTGTCTACTAGATACTTTGATTAGGTACGCATTGTGATCACATTTCAGCGCCTATGTGTAATACACTTACACACACGTTCATCGATTTTGTAACCCTTTTTGATAAGTTGTAAGTTTTCTTTGTCGTCGGTTCCAATTATATAAGCGTAGGCTGTACACCGCGTGTTATAATTTAAAGCAGGAGGAAGAATGAGAAAAAGTTGAAACATCGAATTCGCTCGCGCCATAGTCGGTATACCGGCAAAATGAACTGAAAAGTTGAAAAGGTTGTTTCGATGACGTGAGATGGCAGTAAAAAAATCTTAGCTTCCTACGTTATTCTAGTCTCGCACCTTTTTACCAACACTTTTTTCATTTTTTTTCCCACGCGCATTCCCTTCATTATAAAGCGATGAAAACAAATTTCACCTACTGTGACTTTCATTTCGAGCTTTTCGCGTACCTCGAATCAGTATCTGGATTTTTTTTTCGAGGAGCCGCGAAAGGTTGTTAAATTTTACTTCACCGGTGGAGCTCGTGTATTTTTACATCTACGAACGTTTTTGCTATTTCGTAACATCTTTTTTTTCTTTTTTTCTATCAGGGCGCTCTCTTCCTGTACTTTGTGTTCATTTATTTCATTGGTACGGACTGTTGGATTTCTTTAAACTCGAAGTTGTTAATGTTTGGAAACTATTCAGTAAGTTTTTACTTATTTCGATGTAATTACCGCGTAGCTAGTGTGCTTATTGGTATTTTATGTACTTGGGTAAAAGTATTTACCGAGGTTTCATTATCGTAGCTCTTATCGAAGAGGGTTACCACAGTACGAATCCATACCATAATTCTATTCACGCTACAGATGTTACACAAGCGATGCACTGTTTTCTTCAAGAAGAAAAAGTAAGCTGTGGCTGAATTCGATTCGAGCCGCTATCGTGACTAAATCGAATGTAAATTTTCAGATTAAAAGACACATAACTCCTTTAGAAGTGATGGCATCCTTAATCGCCGCCGTTTCGCACGATTTGGATCATCCGGGAGTAAATCAACCCTTTTTAATTGCAACTTCTAATCATTTAGCTGCTCTATATCAGGTAAATCAAGTTGAGGTAGATGTGCAGCTGTGGCCACGCGAATACTCATAATTTCGTTTCAGAATACTTCGGTATTGGAAAATCATCATTGGCGTTCTGCTGTCGGTTGCTTACTCGAAAGTCACGTCGCTGATCAGTTACGTAGTGTGATGCCTGAATTGGAGAGACAAATTAGCTCTTTGATTTTGGCCACCGATATCACTCGGCAGCAGGAATTCCTCACTAAGTTCAGGGTATCTACTTATTCGACTAATTCTGTTTTCGTTTGAGTGATATCAAGTTTCCAATCATTTCGTTATTCATGCACTTTCAGAGGTACTTGAATCAAGATTCGTTGCAAATGGAAAAAGAAGAAGATCGTCATTTTATTTTACAAATAGCGTTGAAATGCGCTGATATATCGAATCCATGCCGTCCTTGGGAGATTAGCAGAAAATGGAGTCAGAAGGTTTGCGAGGAGTTTTTCAGACAAGGAGATTATGAACAGCAATTAGGATTACCTTTGACAGCGCTTTGCGATCGTAGTAGCTCTTCTGTTCCGAAAATTCAATCAGGTAAAATAGTTTATTTTAATGCTGGAAAGTACGAAAAGAAATTGTGTTATAAGTTTTAGGTATTCACCACAAGATATATTATTTCTCTTGAAAACAATTTCCATATAATTTACCTTATCGTATTTCGCTCCTGTTGTTTGACTATTCTGCAACTCAAACAACATGATGTGATATAAGTTGCCTATTAAATCATCCGAAGGCGTTATACGACTTTACATAACCTGTATGAGGCATTCGTTGGTTCATCCACTAAAACACACATTACAGCGGGTTTTCTGGGAAAATCCGCTTTAAATATAATTTTTAATGTTTGCAGATAGTATTTACCTTGTAAAAATAGGTAAATTTCAAATTAAATAGATCGAACGCCCTCTAGGAAGTGTTTTTGTTACTTCATATACGCGAAAAAAACAAAAACGCTATCTGTTCTTTTTTAATAGCAATACTGAACCGATCGGAGCTTTTCTAAACGAAAAAACAAATAAACTAGTAGCACGACCGATATTCAAAATCTCGTATATTAAATATACCAATATACAAACGACCACATGCATCGTTTGTTACAGGATTTTTCAAATTCGTGGTTATTCCGTTATTCGACGAATGGCATCGTTTCCTCAGCACCAAATTATCAACAAACATGATGACACATTTGAAAACCAACCACAACAAATGGGAAATGCTCCTGCAGCAAGAACTGGCCGAAGAAACTCGCACAGAAATATCCGATGCCGATGACGCTGCTAACGAGGATTGCGGCGTTAGCGGCATTGTAGAAACAGATGGTCAAATAGAATCCAGACGTTGTTCGTTGCCGGCCGTTATGTTAGAAATGGTCGATCGAACAGGTCGGAGGCATTCGGTACCTTTGAATCTTTCTCGAGATATCGCCGTACCCGGCACGTCATCTGGCACTAGACGCGAAAGCCTACCAGGCGGGATAGTCGAACCGCGACATAAATTAGTTCTAGATCCTATACCGCATTTGGAAGAAGAAGACGAAGATTTAGATATTTCGTTTAGATCTTCGTGCAGCGGTAGTTTGCAGAAATCCAGCGATTGTGGTAGCGTAGAAGAACGTCCAGTTAGCGCCGAAAGTCTACTACCCGAGCCTAGCATAGCTACTATTACGACCTCGTTGGAGGCCACACGTTTATCGAATGTTCTACACGGCAGCACGATGTTGGCGCCGCCGGTTAATAAGATTCTAACGAGACAGCAAACGTTTCCGCCGATACAAACGTTTGTCAGGACCAGATATTTATCCACGGCTGGCGAAATCGTAGCCCAAACGAGTGCTAGTAATTCCTCATCTACTACATCAAGTAGACACGAATTAAGCAGCAGTGTTCGAACCGGCTCCACTAGTAGCGAAACTAGCGATAATTTTAACGCAAAACGCGATTCTTCTTCTTCCGAAGGTGATCGAACATCAATCACTGCTAATGGTTCGACTGTCGTGGCGAATTATAAAATGGCCAAGTTTAGCGAAAAAGAAAACGTTAATCCGCGAAAAGATCGGCGTGATACTTCTAAACATCACGGTAGTCTGCAAGAGGTAAGTAGAGGAGATCGTTGCCAGACACCTTGTAAACAACTAATCGACTATTTGAATACTTTACAGCTCTTACTTTCAAGAAGAGGATCTGCTTCGGCTGTGCAGGAAAGTGTATCACCTCCTAGAGAATGCGAAAAAACGATTCCTCGGCGTGGCTCCGTACCTATGGAAATTTCTAGACCAGGTAGACTATTCGAATTAATAAGCTTTTTTTTTTAAAAAAAAACGTAATCGTAACTTTTTTTTACAATCACAGAGTTACTAGATATGCCAAGACGTCGAAGTTCCGATAGTGGTAAAAGTAGTAGACGTTCTAGTCGAAATCGAAAGTCATTGAAAAGACGTAGTTCTGGTGGGCCAGACATTTTGTTACCTCGTGAAAAATTAAACGTACCTCGACGAGGATCACTGCCTTGTGATGTGCTGCCAACGCATATTAAAAGTAAATATTGTTCGTTTCTTGTAGAAAACCAACGCCAATGCCTTTGCGATTTTACCCAATCTCAAAATCGTTTTCGTATTCGAAAATACTCCTGAAAAATTATACAACACTTTTAAGCTTTTTTTTGAGGTATAAATATTTCCTTTTATGATAAAGTGAACAGGTTTATACTGAAGAGTAGTTTACCTTTGAAAGCTCAGCTGTCTGTTGTTATTTTGTAGTTTTTCTGCGTAACTAACTCCACAAAGAGAAAACGACGATATTATTTATGGAAATAATTGAAATATAATGAGCTTGTTCTTTTCCTCTTCTCTATTCTCTTCATGTTTTAGCAGGAATTTAAAAATTGAAACAAACAAAACCTCATGAGGGATATAAATATGAACCATGAAGACATGTTCATGGTATTTCATCATTCTTTTTTTTTAGTATTCGGGATTATATTATTATAATGATTTCTTTTCCTTCTGAGGCAATGTAAAAAATAATATTTCTCATTAATTCATTATTTCGAATTAAAAATTTATTTTTTGACAGTATTGAATCTTTTTTTTTTTTTGTTGAAAAGAGCAACACTGTTCAACTATTTTATATTCTACAGCAAAAAGTCAAAAAAGATTTTTGTCTCGCCATTTTTAAAAGTAACATCTCCAATCACCTTTCTAAATTTTAATTTTTCTTCTAATGGATTGAATAAAATATCTGAGTAATGAAGGTAGTATCGTGTAAATGTTTGATTTCTATGGGTCAACCTGCACTTCATTTTTGTTTCTTTGTATTTGAAAACACTTGAAATTTAATAAAGTAGATCCTTCCGCCCTGTAATTTTGTATTCTCCCCCAATTTTCCATCCTCTTTGTTCATATCATTAACGTCTTCCTGCTTTGTGAATTCACTGAGCTCGATTGTACTTATCAAAAGAGCTCGTGCAAGTCTTAAAATCACGTATTTTTCTAATAAGTGTTCAGCTCTTCGAAAATTTCTGCTGAAATATATAAAAATTACCGAATCGTAATCTTAGTTCGGAAATCTTCCTTAGCGTTTTCTTTTCCTTGTGAATTTTTAAATGCAATTTATCCTGTGTTGTCCTTTGAGTAATAAAGAATTTTTACGATTACGTTTACGCCTTTTTGGTTTGTACGTTCATTTTTATGGCTTATTCATGGAAAGTAAAAGTGTACAATTTTGACGTCGGTTGTATGATTACTTAAATGTTTTAATGATGCATAACCTATAACCTAAAGAGTTATCGTTGCTTGTGTACTGTACTTGTGATGGTACATCTACGTACAGTATTGAAACTACACGTATTTAGTACTTTTACAATCGTAGCCTACGTGTTGCACGTAGTGCGCCACTTCCGATTTCGGAATAATCATTACGTTCTTCCTCGATTTAACCGAAATAGGTCAGATTAATTATCGTACACGAGTGACTAATTTTTCGTTTCCCTTATAATCATTAGGTTGATATTTTTTCGCTTTATTTTTCTTTATTATTTGTAAACACGTTCATCTCTGGTTACCTCCCTTATAACCATATTGGCACGTTCATCGTATCGCCTTTTACACGCCTATGTACATATTGGTATTTCATAATAATAATATATTTTGTGCAATTTTTTGTCGTAGAATGAAAAATCGATATTCGTAAAATTTTTTTCTTATGCTTCGCAATCAAGTTAATAGCAAAAGTGCTGTGACAAGTTCTTCCACTAAATTAGTATTTTCGTAACAATACCAAAGATCATAATTGACGATTGGCTTCTTCTAAATGTGGCAACAATACTCAAACTTCTCTTCACCTACGTTTACGTGGCCACATTTTTTTACGCGAACGATACGCGAAATTAAATGTATGTACTATTTGTAATAACCTTCGACGTTGTAATAAAAAATTAATCGTCTTTTAATATGTATATCTTAAAAAAAAATTTTTAACGCAGCGTGATATCTACTATGTTAGTAAATGTGAAGTGACTGAATGGCTTTATAAGTTTTATTTTTTGTTTTTTTTTTGTTTCGTTTGTTTGTCTGTTGTATTTTAGTTGCTCGTTCGTTTTGTTTTTTTCTCTATGTTTAAAATTTGTTCAACTTGTATTAGATTTACGATCGTATACTATTTATCTTAAGATTAATTCAAGTTCAAATGTGCCGGAGTTATTGTCAGTACTATTAGACTATTAGTTTGTATATATTTTTTTCACATTAACGTAGAACAGTAGATATATAAATTGTATATATTAAGTAATTTATCAATTTTTTTTTTATTTTTCGTTTTACATAATCAAAATTTGTATACGTATTCGTAATACTTTGTATTACAATGCACTGAAGAAATTTAGAAATGGTTCACCTCAATATGACATTATTCGTATATTATGTTTGAAAATTATCATCATCGTTGCTCAATTTTGTTTATCGCTATTTTCAGTATTATAAAAAAAATATTCATCTTGACTCCTTTGGTAATTAATTAACAGAAATACTATATCATTTCATATTTCCTTCACTTATCAGGAGTCTTTATGGATATCTATATCATTCCTATTGGCCTACGAAATCTCACGTAATATTTTCTTCCATTCAACCTTTCATTTTTTAATATATTAATTACAAATATTACCGAAGTGTAATGTTTCCGAAACTATTAAAGTATAGTTTCCGATAACTACTTAGAAATCACATTACGAGTTAATTACAAATACCAATTGTAAAATATTCTTGATTGGTATTTTATTTATAAGAAAACAAAAAAGTAATATCGTAGAACGAAGGAACAATTAGAACATCGCGACGAGAAATATCCCCCGAGATGAAATTGTTTCTGAATTTTAATGAACTTTTGACGTTTAATTTCAGAAAATTTCTAATGAACAAATACAATTACCTACTTTTGTTTTGCACTTTTATAAAATGAAAATTATTAATTTAAAATTAATTCGCCTTTTTGATCGAAATTTTCATCGTATGATCAATGATTGGCGTTGCCGATTGGAATTTAATATTCAATCTCTTTGTTGCGCGAACACTTTGAAGTTTTTTTCTATTTTTAATTACGTATTTGTTCGCGAATGAAGAATTCTATTTTTGTGAAATTCACGAATTTATCATGCTCGTATAATTGAAAAAAAAAGTAATTTTTTCCATGTGTTTTTTTTTCTAATTGAATGGAAAAAATGTGGCTTTAATTCGTCGGTATTTTACATACGTAAAATTCATTAAAGTTGCACCCAGTTAAGCGTTTTTATTCGCTTATTTACATTTTATTCGCACTTAGCTAATTATAATACGAATGTATACAATTATCCGGCAACCATGATAAAAATTAAATTTTTATGATTTTTGAGGGCTGGGGGTGGGTATCGAGGAATATAAACTATTGATGAAATCAGACATGAATGGATATCTACTTTTTAAACAAACGTAATATACGAATAAATTAAAAACTACGAGATTAATTAAAACTTGCGAATCTTTTCGGAATCATGCAACATTTTAAGTATTTTTAGTTAGAAGTTTTGTCGTATGTTAGGTTTTTTTTTTCGTTGTTATTTTATTTGTTTATTTTTCTACGGTTTATTCCCAAAAATATACTTTCAATCTTTAACCACTGCCTACTATGTGTATGTATTTTACGATATGCTGCGTTATCTTTTCTATCAAACGTACTAATTGGATTTCGTTAATTTATATCTTGTATTTGTAATATTCTACTAATAAGTAGTCGATGTGTGAGAAAAGAAATTCGTTATTTATGCGTATCTATATGTAACGTATCGCGTAGTTGTTCTGATTGCAAAATCGTAATGAAATTTGGTACTTTCGATGAAATTGATGTATCTATCTTGACAATGTACGGAAAATTAGGTCGTTAAAGACCGACTTGGAATACGTTAAACATTTAAATATCATCAACTCCCAAAAAGGAAATAAAAGCGTTGCAAAAAAGTTCACAAAGATGGCGAACTTTAAACCATAAAGTGACCAATTGAATCGTTAAAGTAGTAAAAAACGATAAAAGCTGAGAATAAATACGCGTTTACGAACATACTACACATAATAAATATTTATCTATCTACGTATAAGTTTTAAGTATCTCTTGGGAAGTTATTTAGTAATTTTTATACATAGGTATGTATTTCATTAAGATACCTATTAATTAGATGTTTTTGTTTGTTTATTTCGTTAGTATACGTAGACTTTTTAGAATATTAGCTAAAAGTATCACGCCGTCGTATCGTAAATGTTTTTTTGTTTTTGTTGATTTTTTTCTCCTTTTTAATATCATATTTTCTTATTCATTTTGTTATACCCGAAGTTACCTTTTTTTTTTGTTTTTGCTTTTGTTTATTTTTTTTCTACCTAATTTTACGATTATTTGTATTCTTTTTTCCGATTAGGTATCCTGTATCGATAGTACTCATTATTTTATAATTTATTTATTTATTTTGCAATGTTATTTTCTAAATAGGTGCAAATATCATCGAACTCGCAATCATTACGCCGTTTTTATTTTGTTTTTCTCAATTACACACGTAATACATTGTAATATGTTATATACGTAGATTTGTATGCATGTATTTGTGCCTATTTAATTGTTCGTTTTAGATGGGCGCATATCATGTGTTGAAATTGTTATTATCTACTCGTATATCATCATCCGATTATTATTACTTAATTTATTGTTATCGCGTATCATTAGATATCTCTGTTTGAAATTATAGAGATAAATTCGTCAAATTAGTCAGTATTATTAATATTATTTTTCAAATTCTTATGAAAAAAAATTTTATTTGTATTATTGTCAAGTATTATTATACGGATCATAATTTTTGACGCGTAAGAGTATGTTATTCTGTAATTGTACTCATGATTTGTTTTATATTTTTGTTGTTGCTGTTGTTTTGTTCTTGTTGTTTTTGCTGCGATATCATTGCAAATGCAACGGGCTTCGTGTGAGCATTTCAAGTGGTTTGAGATTGAGAACATTAAAACGTATCGAAGTATCGATTCGAATACTAAGTCTATATTTGTCGGTGTTCGTAAACATTGACCTATTTTCTTGAAAATGTCGCGCTCGAAGCGTCGTGTTCACGAAATAGAACGATGAATCATTTTCGAGTTAATTCTTCAACTCTGCGTAGACATTTACCAATCATTATTCGTGTTCTGATTTGATGGTAAATTTGTTAGAAGACTCGAATTGCCGGAATACACAACGAGTTGTGATAACGGCCCCGGATGATGTAAAAATTGCGAAATTATTTGTAAAATGCAAATTAAAAGTTTTATTTCGCGATAAATAAAGAGGTAACATTTGAAAACAAATATTTACATATGTAAAAACGACGTGGAGTTTATTATAATCAGGCAAATGCAAAAATTGTATTAAAAATTGAAAAAATTTGAATATGCGATTAGAAAACAATGCGGTGTTGCACGACGCGATGAAGATGTATAACATTTTCAAGATGTTTTTAAAACATGATCGGTGGTAAAACACAATAAACTCGAAAAATAAGTACGTAATACGTATACATATTTGTGATATCAACTTAATCATAAATAGCGTAAAAAGTGAAATCTCTAATTTCTTGCGTTACAACATGGATGATTGTCGTTGAACATATTTCTACAAATTAGCTCGTTTGTTCCTGTTTTTTTTTTCTTTCACTACGATCTTATGCGTTCATTTTGATGTCCATATTGAATTCTGGGTTCTTACTGGTATGATGTAGTAGGTGTCACGTTGACTACTTCGACGGTACTGTGAAAAATTAAAACGATGATAAAAAATAGTCAAATTTACATCGTCGAATTAACGCCAAGTACCTTTTTCCGTATTTGATGTGAATTATCAAAAACATAACACCGACGAGTAAACATAAACTACCGACGGATATGTAGGCCCATCCAAGGAACGGATTTTTAGCTCCAAGTACCGATGTAGTAGAAATGATGAAACTTTTCGTGCCTTTGAATCCTTTAACCGGATACCCTACAGAAAACAACTATCGTGTTTCAAACGTAACGAAATCGGGAGAAAAAAAAATATGAATTTGAAACTAACAATAATCTATCAACAGATGATATTCTCCTTTCGGTAAGCCATTTTGGAAAGGAATGGTAGAATGATCAACTCGACGATGTAATTTTCGAAAATTAGGTAACGCCGCGGTACGCATCCAAACGATGAAATCTTCATTCTGGAAACCGTTATTTGTTTGATCGTCTGGATCCAATTCCCAAACGTTTTTCCTCCAATCAATCGGTTTAGCGTAATTTTGAAATGCTGCCCAGTGAAAATCTCCAATGTAATGCGGCTCGACGCGTAAATTAAATATTAATATAATTATTCACCTTCTTTTAAAGTTTTGCCTGGAGGATTCCTGAATTTAATATCTTTATCAGAAGGCCAAGCTATACCTTTTCTGATCAATGGTACGGGGACATTGCTTGAATTATAAAACAATTTGAACTCATCTGCGAATCATGTATAAATTAGATATGATAAAATAATCTCACGAGTTAACATACCATTGAACATGGAGTTAGCGATTGCTCCACAAGGCGCTATTGTTTTCTTGACACCATCCATAGTGGTGTGAGCGTATGGATTACAGTCTGTGGACGGATTATCGCTCAATTTACCAAGCAGTTGTACGTCATCTCTAGATTTTACATATCTGCGATGATTTTGATAGAAGTTTGTTAAACCGTAATAAATATACACTTGGCCCTAATAAACACAAGATAAATTATTTAAAAGAATAAAGAAATCAACGTGAAGGAGCGTAATAAATTACGTACTGTGAAATCTTCATCCAATTTGATTGTAACATTACAAGTGCACTTTGGTGATTGCCTAGAATCACCGATAACATCGGCGCAGGATTTATTAAAATTTACACCTGTATCAATGGATAAACATTCGGTATAATCGTAAGGTTTTTCTTTAACCTGCAATCGTTACAGTTTTATAAGCGAAATTGAATGAAATATTAAAATAGTACTAATACAAAACACTCGTTATCTTACACCATCGGAAAAATATAAAACTGCAACTCCAATCGGAATAAAAGCGATACCGATAGCGAAAAAAGTTGGTAAAACGGTACCCGCCGTTAAAATTGGTTGCCACGCTGGTAATTTTTGCTGTTTGAAAGCACTCTCTAAAATTACAACAAAATAGTAATTATTTCTGATCAGAGAAAACTTTTACATCGCATATGCGTGAATTATGTACTGACCGGATGGCTTCTTCTGAAGTACTCTGGTAGTTGATGGATATTCAGCTGACATTTTATTAGTAACTGAGATCAAATCAATGATATTTCAATGAATTTGTCACTTACACGGACCTCGTGTTTTTCGGTAGTTATCAGCAAAATTGCACTCAATCGTATGTTTGACTAGAATGAGATGATATCACAAGGTACGTTACAGTAAATCTATGCGAAATTGAGTGATACACAGCAAAAGATTATCTTTTTCTTTTCACGAATCCATCATCGCTAATTTTCGTTTAGGCTACATTTCTTTAAAATTCGCGAAATTCCAAAAAACATTATTCTTGAATTTTCGTTTCAAAGAAAGATACAAGTTAAACTATTAGAGAAACGATTTTCCTATAATGGAATGGCTAAAAAACTCTGTAAATATTGGTATTAGTCATGATACTTGAATAATTTGTAATATTTTTCCTTCGCAAATATATTTTTAGCTGCAAGACAAATATGATAAGCATGATAGTGATAAAAACAAAGAACGTGACTCGTGACCGTGAGAAGTGAATATGTAAATAAACCTGAATAATGTAAATTACCTAAACGTTTAATTATCATTTTTCTCAACGAATTTGGCACACATCAATAAAATAGTTATTTTAAATAAAAATTACAATTTTTTACATCTGAAATTGATAAAGTGGAAAATTTTTTTGCAAGAATGAAAGAAAAAAATTGAATTGAAATTGTAGTGTTTAGTACTAATAATTAATCCTACCGGCGTAAAATGGAACTACGTATAATAACAGTACTTTTTTTATCAAAAAAAATGTCCTCGCTGTTATCCCTGTTATCGTGGTAGCGGTTTCAAGCTTTCAAACTCATTTTTGGTAATTAATTAAGTTATTTTCAGATTTAATATTCGCATGCAGGTAAGAACATAGCAACTCTTTGTTAGACATAATATCGATAAAAATCATCAATTCATCCTATCGGCGCTCAGTATCACTTTCTAAAGGTAGTAATCCAATGCGAAAATGTGTTTCATTGCAGGGTTGTTGGGCATGAAACAAGTATTTTGTATATTGTAAATATCTTCGTGTGGTATTGATGTAAGGCATTCCATCCACTTCAACAATGTTAACTCGTTTACCACGTTATGTAATCATATCACGCAGTGATGCCTTCATCACCGCGAAACGATTCAATAGCCGGGCAGAAGTTGAAGGTATTTCTTCTTTTTCAAATCATACTATTAGTAACATTTTAACGAACAGTTTTCTCGTATTCATTCCTATTTTGACTTTACAGAAGACGAGTTCCGTGTTTTTGACTTGAGAAATCGGAAGAAAAAAGAAACCGCAGAAGATTTAAAATACACAAGAGCTCCGCTGCCTCCTCCAAGGTATGTTGATGTTTAACGCCGTTTCGATAAAAAATCAATGTTTAAAATTTAGCGAAATATTACATAAAATAGCGAATAAATACTAATAAAGCCTATTTCTATTTTAGAGAATCACAAATGCCGGTAGATCAAGATTGGAGTAATGTGTGGCCAGGCCCTAAAACATTTCATCCGGCTTCCGTTCCTTTGCCGCTTAGGCAAGGATATGATCAAACTCTGAAACGTATTCCTCCCGGGAAATATGCCAACGCTGAATTGATGAAATTACCAAATTTCCTGCATTTAACACCACCTGCGATTAAAAAACATTGCGACGCTTTGAAAAAATTCTGTACACCTTGGCCTGAAAATTTACAAGACGATGAACAAATCGATAAACATTTTCCTCTTCAAGTTATCACAACGGATTATTGTCACGCTTCACCTAAAATAAGAGATCCAAAAGCTAGAGTAGTTTCTTTTAAAGTGAGTTTTATTATGTTATGTTGATATAAATCCTCGATATTTTATTGTATTTAAACATTTTTCTATTTCTTTCAGTTCAAGTTATCAAATCTTTCGTTGAATCCGCATGCCAAAGATAAAATGCTTCGTTTACTTGGTGATCGGCATAATGATGAAACTGGCGTAGTTACCTTGGTCGCCGATCGTTGCCCATTACGAAAACAAAATTATGATTATAATCAATATCTAATATTGGCGACATTTTACGAATCATGGGTAAAGTTATTCAAATTTTCTTCGTCGTAATTCGCGCAAATAACCCCTCATGTGAATTTACGTAGAATACCGAACCATGGGAATCGGAAAAATCCGAAGAAGATATGGAATTTTATGACTGGGATAAGAGTCGTTCACGTCAATCATTTCTATCTTTAATGGAATGGAATAATCGTAATTCTTCGAAAAGAAATAATGCTGAAATCAGTGACTCGAGCAGTAGCAGTAGTGGCACCACTGATTACGAAGGTGTTCCTTCCGATAAGGAGAATATCTTACCTGAATATAAAGAAGCGGTTACGCAATTATTTACCGAAGGTATATTTTATTTTTATAAAATGGTTTTCGCTATTGATATTAATAAGTTATAATTTCTATAGGAGATTCGACGCAACGTGTATTCAAATACAAAGAAAGCGTATTGAAACTTTTATTTTAAAAATACATTCGAAATCAACATACATGAATTAACGAATTGTATTCAACGACCAGGAACATTCAGCTCATTTTAATTATAAATGAAAAAATATGTCGAATTGTATCAAATGTAACATCGATCGTGTTGTGTATAAAAATAGTACATTGTCGTTTGTTGAAATAAATATAAAAATTAATAAAATTATTTTCATTATTCAAACACGATAAGGAAAAATAACCAAAAGTGAAAACATATTTACAAGATACGAGTATTTTTTTTCGCTTTTCTTTAAAACGTCATTTTAGTAATTTCTCGCGAATTTTTATTTTCACGATTTTCAACGCATTTGATTTTATTGTTAAAATGACGAAAAATGTGAAATTGGTGTTAAACCTCAGTATGACTACTGTCAAGAATTTGATTACTATCAACTAAACTTAAATGACTCGCCGGTCCGTAATATTGATGTAAGATTTCTTTTTTCTGAAATCATAAACACAGGCTTTTATTAAACGCCTAGGAGCGTGTAGATTTCGCTATCGCTGATTTGTAATTCACGATTTAGAATCAATTAAATTGTGATTCTTGCATCAGCAATTGAAATCTTTTCTTACCCTCATGTTTTCGTACTTGTTATGATCCACCATTATTTTAGGTTTTGATTTCATGGCATCGTGAAATGACATTTGTTCGAACATGATCTGTAAAATGATGAGGAATTTTCCACTTATATTTTCTTATCAGTTAAGTTAGATTGTATTAGAAAGGATGAAATACCTTGGATGAAAACGAGGTGGAACGTGATTTATAACAAAATTCAACTAGTGCTAACATCATGGCGAATATCAGACCTCCGATTAATACGTAAAAAACTCCGGCCACGTGTGTGAGTGATAAAGCATTTTGAACTTCTTGTACCTAAACGTAAAAAATATATTTTATTTTTCAATAATATGCATATTGAAAAAATATTCAACGTATATTTACATGTTTATCTGAATAACCACATTCGGTGTGATCCGACCACCATTGATTTTCCAATTTAGCTAGTTCTCCACTTTCAGTCAATAATAACACCGCGTAATTAACGCTTTCTCTGTAAGTCAACATCGAGTTATTTATCGAAAACGAAAATTTTTCATTTTCATGTTTTACCTGAGCTGAGAATTCATCGGAGTCGCGATACCGTAACCTTCGTTATACAAATGTCTCTCGATTTTCATCGTATCGCATGGTTGTTTACCATTGATATATTCGTTTTTCAACGAATCGATTAAAAATGCGTATTTTCCCTTGGAATTACGTACTTTTTGAATACCTTCTTCGTAACTACGCACTAATACGCTTTTCCTCGAGTTCATGAATTCCCACATTTTGTTATAAAGCGGTACTTGAGATTTCTGCGTAATAAAATTACAATGAAGTTGGAAGCATCAATTACCAGCAAAGATCGCTTCATAGTATTCTACCGACCTTGAAAAAATTCCAAATAGAGCCATCTTTCACGGTACCATATTCTATGTCGGTTTGCGAGACCAAATCTTCGACCGAATTGACACTAGTTGCGATTCGTTGTACGGTGAAAAAAGCAGCTAAATTGGCGGTGTACGAAGCTAGTAAAAATAACGCGAAAAGCCACCAAACAGTGGATACAATACGACCGGATAAAGACCTAAAAATATACAAGATGATTCAAACGCACATTTCCTTCAAGCAAAAACACCAACCTTGGAGTTAAATTGCATCCTTGCTGCAGTAACGATCCAATTGAAAACCAGAAACAATTCAGTATACTGAAATCGTTTATCAAAATCGTAGGATTTAACTGAGCCCCGGGGCCGTGAATAGGATGCCTTGAATTTGGAGACTCGATAAATCGGTTTTGGTAAATTCGATAATATTGCTGATCTTGAGGCGAGATTAGATGCCATTCGCTCGACGAAAATCGCGACACGATGAATAATACGATGCTCACAGCGATAAATGAGAATATCACGCATAGCCATACTTCTTTGGATAATGGTTCTAAGAAACTTAATACGTTTGGTGCAGATTTCATGGGTTTTTTCATCATTATGCTAATGCCCACTGACGCAAATGGTTTCGTGAAATCGACCACTTTTTCTCTATCGGAAGTTATCGTTAAAGGTGCTATTGCCATGTCGGCTTCCTGCGTTCAATTAAAAGATATTTTGATAAGTTCACGTTTTATTTATTGTTTTTTTCAAGTTGAAATTACGCTGATTTCGTGTGTTTTACGTACATTTCTCACTAATTCGCCAATCATACCATCCCAACCAGCTTTTGCTTGACTATTCTCTGAACCGTATTTACCATCTCGGACAACGACCATTTCATCTGCAAAAAAAAAATAATTTTCTTTTCATTAATCAGTATTGTAAAAAGTAGATATGATCTTTGAGTTTGAAAATGATCAAGGAAGTATTTTATAAACATAAAAACGCTTCAACTCGATGCTTACAATTGATATTCAGCGTTTTTGCGATGAGATCTGCTAAATCTTTGCAATAGCCTTCATAACGATCGTTTCCTGTCAATGATTCTCCACTTCTAGGTTTCTTCAACATAACATATGGCTCGTCCTGTAAAATTTAATCAATATACCTACCAATTTTAGGAGAAAAATTCACTGATAAAAAAATTACCAATACCTACCAAAATAGTTGTTACAATATAGGTTTTATTTCGCTGTATTGTAGGCCCAGGTAACCCTTCGTATTTAGCGTTCACCAGCTTAAAACCATCTTTTTCGGTCCATTCTGCGATCTAAAAATCATTTACGGATTGACAAACGCTTTAAATCGCCATCACGCAGAAATCCAACTCACTTTGACCATAGCACTTTTCACCGTCATCTCGACCACATGCAACGTGTAATTTTCTCGTCGGCCAGCCTCGTTGAATCGTATATCCCCGGTCAATCCTTCGATTTCGACCTACAACAGAGAATACTTTATCATCGCGAACAGAACCGTCGAATGACCAGACAAACCTTTCGTAATAAACGAGAAATTTTATCGCCATGTTCCCAAGGAGTAATCCAGCCTTTACTCGTGTTGCAGTCTATTATACTCGCATTATTCGTAGCGGAATTCGCCGAAGGGGACAGTGATGGTAATGAAGATGACGATTGTGATAACGGAGACGACGAAGGGATACCGCTGATGCTTTTTTTAGTTGTTCGGAAAATATCGGGTTTTTTCCGGAGCAATTTACCAAAGCCTTCGACTAAAACGTAAACCGCATCGTGCATCAATGCAGCTTGAGCCTGAGCGGAAAAAAATACATTGAGGAAATTACGCTGATTGAATTTCTTCTTCATGGTGATACCTAATTTCACATGAAAAAAATCTCTTCGGATTATGCTACTTACAGAAATGCTTTGACGTAATTGATCTTTCGAAACTATATCAAATTGAGCCCATTCTTTTAAAAAATCTTTCACTATTTTACGATCAATGTCTACAATACGAAATCCTGTTATATTTATAGCTCCATATTCGATTATTTCGGATTCCCAGCGATCATCCATTACCTAAATTAGCAAAAAAAATTCACAATACATAAGTAGAAGTAGCTAGATGTAGGTACTTGGATGAAAGTACCTACTTTTCAAACTAAAATAATTCAAGCAGATATAAAATGAGTAAGTAAATTATTGAAGATTTCGTGAATAAATATTCGAATTTTATATTTCATGGAAAAAACTCAAACATCGGCGTGTACTTACCAAACCACTGAGCAAATAATGATAAGTTCTTTTTCCTAAAGGAACACTTCGAACATGTGATACAACAATGTCTTTAGCAGTTTGAGCTAAACAATCTAAAACGATGTATTTATTACTCCATCTGAAAAAAAAAATGAAATAGAAATTAAATTTTGGTATTAAAAAGAAAAACTCTAAACTGTAATTTTGAGAAACCACTTTACGTTTACCTATCAACAGCTTCGATTTCATTTAAAAAAGCTATAGCATCATTGGCATCGCGAATCTTTCTTACTAAATCTATTTTGAAAGCATGCTCTCCTGGTTTCATTTTCTGATAAAGCTGTTGAAGACGAAGTAAACCTACGCGAATTCACAAATTATTTCATTTTCTAGTCAAATATCGCGTAATTTATAACGAATACCTACCGTCATCTGTTTCATAAATGAATATAATTTTTTTCCATCCATAAAAGTTTATCGTATCTATAACAGCCTGATGATATTCCGGCCGCATACTGAGAGCATGATCTAATAGTCGTGAAGAAGGGGGTAAAACCTAGATAGAAAGAGGCAATGTTGATGACATCTTAAAGGAAATGAAATAAAAGGGTTGCAGATGGTTAAAAATTGATAATTTAAGTAAAAGGTATTCCAGCTTCAAACATTTTAAATTAGTGGCTTTTACGTCCTACGTCATGAAGGTAAATTATTGCCCATTGGCTTTTGCGGTAAACATCTCTTGACCATTTTACCTATTCACCGCAATACCTTTCTCGATGGTCTTTTAGGTTTCAACTTTTGCAGAGAAATATCTTTCTAGAGCAAATATTAATATTTGAGATGTGACTACGGCATTTTAAACGTATGCTAATTTCATATATTATTAACGAATGGCATAGATGTATTTAGCTTCCGATATATTTACCTACTTATTACCTATTCGCTCTTACTACATTTTAGGACTAATTTATGTCAATGCAATACAAATCCCTTTTTCAAGTTCTGTTTAAGGACAAAATACAGCAATGGAAAGTGTGCAAAACTTAGTTCCAACCCCAAAGAAACAAATTTAAATTGTCTTAATTGCCATTACTCATATCTGAGACTCTGCACGTAATGTTCGCATTTGTATAGAATACAATTCGTAATCCAATTAGGTAATAAGTCCGTATTACTTACTTTTTCGGGAAACCATGGCGTTATAAAAGGAACTTGAAACGTGTTACTGTAGCTATGCAGCGTATCAAATGAATCAGGACTGACGGCTGCTATCAAAGAATGGATACCTCGACTAAATTGACCGCATACTACGAAACGAGAAAATAATAATTTATGTATTCTTTGCCAATTCTCGCATTGGAATTTCAGAGTTTATAGCAGCTAACTAAACAAAGTATAAAACCACATTGAAAGTTTATTTAGATACGTATTTTATTTCAATTAAATTCAAACAAAGGGTTTTCGTTAATAACACATTGACTTGACGAGGATGAGGATTAAGTAATGGGAAAAACTACAAAGGTTTGGTCAAAAAGTATATTACATGTGACCCTATCGTGGTGTTGCTTTAGTTAAAGTTCAACTTTACGTGAAAGTTAGCGATTCATCCCTTTTTGCAACAATTCAAACGGATTATTTTACCGTTTTCGTGTTTATTTTCGAGGTTACAAAGCATCTACTGAAATTAAGTAAGTTTTGAACGTGCTTTTTAGCGATGTACGAAAATGTCAAATTTATTTTATATCGGATTCGAGGATTGTCTAATAATGAGGATTCTTGGGGGATTACCAAAAAAAATCATCATTAATGAACGAGTCGTATTTTCGTAAATTTAATTGAATGAAAGTAAAAAAAAAGCAATGGAAAAATACACGAAGCGAAAATTTATTATTTTTAATATAAAAGAAGATCGGTCAAGTTCGGAAAAGTTCGGGTAATTTCGTTATCGATTGTATTTGCTCATTTAATACTTTTTAGACATCAATGACGTCATATTATTTTTATCAATTCGTTCGTTTTCCGCGGTTCGTAGATTTTTTTGATTTTATGGAAACTCAAAACATTTGAATTATAATTGTTGTTTCAATTAATTACAGAATCGTTACTAAGTGATCCTTTTTAATTATCTACGATTCCGAAGACTTGACAAGTAATGCAACATAAGGATTAGGAAATTGAAGACATCGATTTGAATTCTTCATACAAGTATAAATTTCATTTTTGCTATATTCTCCTTGATAAGTACAATAATACAATGATTTTTATCGCAGAAAAGTAAAACTAAATCAGTCACGATGAGTAAACGATGGTTTACACCCTCTTTCGGAGCGTCTTCCGAAGAATCACCGCCATCGAAACGGAAACCAAAAAGTAAAAGTAATACGCGTAAAACCACTCGAGGTTTTCAACCGATCAGGATACAATCAAAAGTTGGCGTCGATTTGCTGAGTAAATACGAACCACAAACCCCCGAAGATTTAGTAATCCATTATAAGAAAGTAGAAGAAGTACAAAGTTGGCTTCGTGATCAAATCACCGATAAATTTAGAAAAAGTAAATACGTTCTGTTACATGGTCCAACCGGTTGTGGAAAAAGTACCACACTTCGAGTACTAGCTAAATCGATGAATGTCAAGTTGATAGAATGGATTACCCCTCTTGATCGAGATTGGTATCGAAACGAAGACGACAATAATAGTGACTTCGTTGCCCCGTCCGATTTGAATTTCGGATACCAAAGTGGCAGCGATTCGTTCGATAATTTTTTATTACGAGCTTCGCGATATGGTTCTCTAACCGGGGAACTATCTTCGAAAATAATTCTCATCAAAGATTTTCCTAACTCATTTGTTCAAAATCCATCTAGTTTTCATGACGTATTGGAGAAATACAGCCATATTATCGTATATCCGGTGGCGTTTATTTGCAATGACGACGCCGCTTGTCGGTCTTTGTTTCCGCAACAAATCCGCGATAAGTTTCACATACACGATATATCATTCAACGCGGTGAATTGTACAGCGGTTACGAAAGCTTTGAAACGTGTGATGGATATAGAACGTCAAACCAACTCCGCCGTCTCTATACCGAGCGACATCAACTTGCAAAGTTTCCACGAGCAATCATCCGGTGATTTAAGATGCGCTCTTTTGAAATTCTACGTCACAATTATCAAGCCCACGAGTACCGTAGGAAAATCGGTAAAAACCACAACTACCAGTAAACAAATCCAAGATATGGATAGGGATCATAATTCGTTAGATGTGTTTAAGCTTCTAGGAAGAGTTTTATATTCTAAAAGAGAAACGGTCGCGACGCAAACCGACGATATTAAATTTGTCTACGATCCTGATCAAATAATTAAAGCTGTTTCTAGTCAACCATCAAATTTCATGTCATTTCTTCAAGAAAATTACATATCGAGATTTACCGACATAAAAAGTATTTCTTCGGTTGTCGATTCATTTTGTATCGCTGATAATATGATGAAACATCGATATAAAGATGATTTAGATAATTTAGCTTTAAACTGCGTCGTTCGCAATTTAATGGTATCAAATAATAAACCTAAAAGATCATTTTCACCTTTTGCCAAACCGAAATTTTACGATAATACGGAAACTTTAGCTAAACAATTTTCTACTTCGATACGAAACTCTTTTCCACAATTTCAATTATCATCGTCTGAACTGGTTATGTACGTGTTGCCTTTGGTGCGAGCCAATCCGTCGCATATTTTTCATCAATATGTACCAAATCGTGATTCTGTTTTGTAATTTGTTTACCTCGTGTGCCATTTTTTTTCTATATTATGTACTTATTGTTCAATATGATTATTATATCGAAAATGGAATATAATTTTGATTTATATTTGTGATTTAATTTACTGAAGAATTCAACTTCAATTGTATCGCAATGTTGCCATCCAAGAAATAAAAAAAAAAAAAGTATTTAAAAACTTACTCAAACGAGAAAGTTTAAAAGCGTCGGCTGTATTTATGACATCTACAAAAGCTGTAAGTTCAAATCGGTGTCCGGAAACGTTCTGATTATGATTTAATATAGCGAATTTGAATGCAGATTGGATTTCTTCGTTTCCTTGTTCAAAAATCGTACCTACGATAGAAAAAATTGGTAGGTTACCGGTGTAGGTATTGTTTACAACACATGTTGCCTACCTACGTTCTAATGAAATAATGTATAATTAAAATAATATAATTTTAATAATTTTTCAATTATTGTTATTCATTTCAAGTACCGATGAGTATGAGATGTACTTCACTAAAATAGTTACTTTTAGGCAATAGGTAGGTGCGGTACGGTGTATAAATCGATATTAGCTCACTTCACTATTTCTAATCTCAAAAATAGGAACCACTCTTGATTTACAAATCACTACCAATAAATAGAAGTACACCTAATTAATAGTAATGTTCTGCACCAAGTAAATACTTGCAGATTAGAGGTAAATTATAAACAATTGGTGGAACAGGTACGGTTCATCGTACCTTAGTCTCAAGAAGATGAAATATCTTAACCAATACGTATCTATTAACATTTGCTATGTTCTGGTGACGCATATACTACATAATTAAAATATTTTACCTAAAATAATTTTCTCTGATTGCGAACTCGCAGCGGTTATGGTCGCTTCGAATACGATGATATTTTGTATTAAGCATGTAATCGTAAAAACAAACGTAAACAACCGCATTCTGTTAGCAACTCCAAATTGGAGCAAACTAACTACTAACAATTGGATGCTGCGATCAAAAGCTCAGAAATGGCAACGCGCTTTCTTCCGTTAATTTCACGAACTTTACAGCGCCGAAGAGAAGCGTACCCTACAGCTTCAAAAAGCAGATACAAAGAGGAGTTTGCGTTTACTTATTTTGGAACAGATTTCGGTACTCTTTAGGGGAAAGATTTATTGACATTTTGAAGAATAGGTAGTTTTTATTCATTTATACGTATTTGCTAAGATGAAAAGATGATAGTAGATGGTGAAAACGGAAATTGTAAATATAATAAAATTCAATTTTCCACTTTCAAACATGATGATATCAAGATGTTATCTTGTCAAAGTAGGATAGATAAAGATATTTTATTTGTAATCGATTTCTTTGATATTTATTTGGAACTTTATTTACCTAGTGAGCAATTTTTATTCAGCAGAATCCAATTGGAACAATTCCATATGTAGTTGATGAAGAGTCTTCGACAAGATAGGAAGATTATTGTTAAAACAAGATCAATTTGTACAAAATATCCTATATTTATGTTCTCGTTGTTTTGACTGTTTTGAGAATGCAATAAAAAGTACTTTTAGTTGTAGAATTTTGTAAATAAATCACTTTTACAGTTTTATTAGGTGAATACTTTACCTGTACAACAAGATCAATTAAATAAATAAACATTTGTCGCAGTGATATCGTGAAATGAATAAAGCTGAATTACACGTTTTAAGCTTTTATAATGACAATGATGATACATTAATTAAGCTTTAAAATAATTAAAATTTAATACAGCGAGTTTTTAAAAATATTGAGATTTTAATTTATTGAAAGCCGTGTTCAAATGTAGTATTTCCAAATTTAATTGATTCATCAAATTATCTAGTTTCTCTACCGAATCCAACACTTCGACTTGTTGAGTATGCGGATTATATCTAACTTCAAAAGGACGCGACATCGTGGATACCCAGCGCCTGTAATAGGATAATTTAACGCGTAAGTTTTCGTTATATTTTGCAAGTACCTCTACATAAGCATAATTCTCGAACAAACCTGAATTTATCTTTCGCATCTTCGAAACTTTCGGCAACGTAGTAGATAGGTTGGTATTCTTGATCTTGGTACGGTTGAACGGCTGTTATATTTGGATCAAAAGGTCTGCGTTCTGGTTTTTCAGAGATGGCGTGTAGTAGTTCACCGTAGGCTGATAATAATCCAGCACCGTATGCTTTTATTTCTCCTTTTTCTTTGCATAATCCAAATTCTACGGTAAACCAGTATACCTAGAAAAAAATCCCATTAATTCTGCGGTTTAGTCTACATATTTCATAAACTGAATACGTACTGTAGATAATTTTTCAATTTCGGCATCAGAAGCGCCTAAAGAAGCGAGACCTATCTCTTGTGAGAACTGAGCAAAACTAGGATCGGCTAACAATGGCATGTGACCCAGCAATTCGTGAATACAATCTCTGCGAATGAAATATATTAATACACGTGATTTTTCGCGAACATCACACGATGTACTCACGGCTCAGGTGTATGGAATGGTGTCGTTTGATGACGTACGTATTGCGTACTCTGAAAAACTCTAAATGCCAAACTAGCTAAGAAATCTCTAGCCGTGAGTAAACCAGCTGCTGGTCGAAGAGTGAATCCGGTGTGTCCTAGGATTATATAAATAAGTTGAATTTGCATTTGCTTTCAAACGAGTACCTACTCGACGTTGTTGTACGTACTTCGTAAAAAGTCCGACATGTCTTCCAATTGAGGAATTTTATCGGGTCTGAAAATTCCTTCTTTTTGCAAAAGCGAAAAAACGCGTTGATATTCTACGCAGAAATGCTTCGGCATTAAATCTAGCACCGTGTTGAAAACAGCCGTCCATGTGGATTCTTCTTCTTTTGTGTAGTTGATTCGTGGAATGGGCTCGCCGCTAAAAAAAATTAGTAAATTATTTATCACGAATATGAAATATTATTTCAGAAACATGTCGAGTAAATTTTTGTGATTACTGATTAGAAATGTCGACTGATGCAGTGTTGCCAACACAAAAAAAAAGGAAATTTAAGAATAATCTAGCTCCTTCGAAGTAATCGCTTGGCAATTTAATTTACAACACGTCTAAATTGTTGCGTATTAATCAAATGATAGGGAAAATAAATAGAAAATTTTTGATCATTTCGTGGATCAAATTTTCGGCAATTAATCATTTTAAAATTCAATACAAAATATCCCAAAGTTCTCTTCCGAGAAAAGAGTTACGTTGGTAGCAATTATATCCAGTTTTCATGTTTTCATCGGTTATCTTGATGTTTTAGTAATTTTTTCCAGCGAAATGTAACCAAATAGTCAACTTACTATTTATAATTAAACGCAATGTTGGCGATTTCTTTACGACGAGCTCTGTATAATTTATCTGAAAATCCAGGATGATTCATATCCAACTCAGGTTCGTACTTGGTCATCAAATGATTGCAGTTATCTAAATCCTTAGCATGTCTCGGGAACCAAGGATCTGCAGAATAATTTTCGTCAAGAATCGGAAAACTCATTCATTTATTATTTCATGTTTGCTTTCACCTTTAACGTTAATTTTATTGTCGGTCAAAATGGTGACTTCGCCCAAAATTGAACTCTGTCTTAAACTTCTCATCAAAATAAGTAAATCTTTCTTCGATATATCCACTTTGGTAAGCACATCGAACTGCATCGACGGTTGCTTGGATGGTCGCGATTCCAAATGTACGATGACACCTCTTCCATTCTGAAAAAGAACCGAACTCGTTTTAAAATCTTAATTCAGCTAAATCGATCCAGCAACAGGTGTAATCTCGCCATGATGAAATTATGATGCGAATGCGACGCAAAGCGCGCATTATGCTACGATTAGTGGTCGTTAGGTAAAAACACACGTTAAATATTTCCTCGAATATTAATCAATTTTAATGGTATCAGTATCATTATAAGCAAGTTCGCCCCCGAAAATATTTATAGATTTTATACCGCTATTAATTCGGTGTTGTTTTACGAACTCACACAACAAAGATGATGGAAAATGGAACGAATACTTACTTCGATGATTTTCAATACGTTGGCCAGCGAAGCGATACCTTCTTTCATACGTAATAAAAGAGTAGTTCGTTGTACGGTCTCGATAGTTTCAGGAGTGACGGAATTCTCAATTAAAACTTCTTCTTCGGTTAAACCAGCATCTGTAAAATGATCCATGTCTTGTGATATTTCTCACGATATGCCTAGTTAAACTTGTGCTCAACAACTGACTTTGGATAGAGGTCTTACAATGTGCTTGGACGAAGATGGTTGATTAGATTCTAAGGATGAGTAGAAACATAATACTGCATAGTACATAGTGAGGAATGATGTTAAACACTTGAAATTGTCAGTTAGTACGAATATATCTCAAGTACATTTATTGAGTGGCACTTCGATAAATTTATCAGTCATGATAAGATTTTCTTAAATTATTTAAATCAAAACGGTTTATTAAATGACAATTTTTTATTGATATCAATTTTTCTCCAGCAAACCGCGTGATCAAAAAAGCATATAAATTGATATAAAATTATACGCCGTTGTCCGTCAGCGTTACATTTTTCGATTTATGTGCCAGAACGAAGACACGAATATGGTTAATATATTAGTCGATATTCTAAAAATGTTAGACGTGTTATGTTGTGAAAATGCGTAGTACTCGTATGTGTTATATGAATTTTGTTGTAATTATAATCGAGTGATATACAGATTTGAAAAAAAAGTCACTGAAACAAAAACAGGTATCGCATGTGAGATTATCATCACCGCATTGACAATTCACGAAAAATCAATGTAATTCTTTAAATACGCCAAAGTCATAAGATTTAATCGCTGATAAAAGTTGATGATATGTGGTTCATTTCAAAAGCAAAACATCGACGAAAAATTTCGCCATTTATTCGACGTATTTTGCGATATAATAAACTCATGTACATTACATATCACGGTACAAGTATATTCTCGATGAATTTCGCTATTCGTCATTTCTCTCGATATTCGAGCTCATTGTTGTTGCTCTTTCTCCTTTCTCTTCACTTTTCATTTTTTTTCCACGCGAAAAACGCATGACGCGCATCAATTGCTCAATATAATAACTATTGATGAAAAAAAAAAGCTGCTGACAGCGGTATCTGCTCTTGCTGGTATTTGTCTACATTACGTATGCCTGAGTTCGGTTTCAAAAGTACATAACAAAATACGTATAATCGAGGCAGCAAGAAAAAAGACGAGAAAAAAAAACCGAGATGGTACTCCTTTGTGAATTGAGTGAAGTAATTTCCGGTACGAAAAGGTTTACGAGAAAATTCATCTCTAACAATATAAAAAGTAATCTGAATTAAAACGGATATACTGAAAATGTTGTCGAACGTTGCGAAAGCATAAAAGCTTTCATATTAAATTAAAATGTTAAAGGGAGCAAATTGACTGCTATTTAGGACGCTCTATTAGAATGTTCTAAAATTGATTTCCTTTTGTCGTGGCGGCGGTGGTGATGCTTCGTAATGGATGGAAAATTCGTCAACTCAAATAAAAAGCAATTTTCCTTTCACATACCTACTTTTTCGTTGTCTTCGCTTTTTTCTTGTATTTTTTACATCGAGTATTACACGGTACTCGACGTTGGTGTTTGGGCGACGGTTAACGATGTTATCAAATTGACATGTACGTACAAATTGGAAGAAAGTTATCTCTATTACGTAGCTAAATTCGCACCAAGAAATTTGCACGGGAATGGTAACAAATACGAATTACACACGAATGTACATGCCTATAGATACAATGAATAAGCGTAAACTCGCGTCAGCCAAATAGCAATAAGCTCTATTTATATTTCCGACCAAGATTCAAAAATTAACCGAGTAAGCTATCGAATATTCGACGACTTTACACCAAAACGTTCTTCCAGACAGGAAAATGCGCTTGTAAATCATGCATCGTAATTTGAAGCATACCGAAGTGAGCACTCGTACGTACAAGAAGATAAAACAAATACTTACCTTTTTTTTGGTTATCGTTATCATCAGGTATTTCATTTTCATTTGTGGTAATTTCTGTAATTTTTTCTTGTAAACGTTGCAAAGCATTTTGTATTTCTATACGCGTATAAAAAAAATAAAATGAAAAAAATGAAATGAAATAGAAATAAAGGAAGTATGAAGCACTACGAAGAAGCTAAGGTTGTAAGCGTAAAATTTGAGAATTCGTTGTGCCAAATATTCGGCGAAGTTTTATTAATTCGACACCAACGTGAACAAATATTTGATTTGGAGTTTGTGGTGCAATCAATTAAGAAGTAAAATTGATGAATTGATCGAATTGTAACAATTCCAAATAATTCTTTAGACCAGATACATTTTTGAATACATCAGTAACTTCGATTTGAACAAATGGTAGCAAAAGTGTCGATATAATTTCTTTTTTCTGTTCCAAATAAATTATCCATAGTTCGAAAGGTACAGCATTATCAACAAATCAAACTACGCTTTTTCAGCTACACGCTGCTTCGAAAAGAAACAATTCGCATTGTTCAATAGTAATGAGAGAATTCCAAAGTAAACTGACATTTTAACGAAAAATTGGGATACATAAGCGGTAATGATGTAATAGGCGATAGATAAAGCAATTTTTCCAAGTATGATAAATGTCTTACCGTTGTTCACATGAGCAGCATCGAATGGTTTTATGATCACATTTTTCCGGTCTGAAATGTTTGCTTCTTCTACAACTATTACTACAGCGATAAATGAGAAGAATTAATTTAAACGCCATAGCGAATAAATAAAACTAATGATAGAAATATGTATATGAACAGTATGCACTATGCAAATGCAGCAACGCTACATGCTCACAGAAGACATGTGGCATACATGAATATGGTAGATATAGATGTAGACAGACACAAACACAAAAACTGAAGCATAAGACAGAAATATTCAAGAAGTAAATGAAAATCGTTGAATGATTTATTTTCTACCAAGAGCATTCTACAAGTGTAAGCATCATGCTACAAAAAGCTGATAACAGGCCAAATTACATTTCCGTCGATTACATCAGCTGAAATTATTCTATACAAAATGGAATCAAGTGATGAAGTAACAGGTAGATACATTTTTTCATCATTTCTTCTATCACTTCGCATTATCGATTATCAAAGAAATACGAGCGGACTTTAAAAATATTATGTTTTTGTGTTAATAAAATGCAATTCTTTTTACTTCGATTATCCGCCATTTTGTATTTTTTAAGCATCCCTCGGTCTTTGAGTATTTTGAAAATTTAGCATAGGCCGCAAAAGAATGCTTACGTAATTATTTGATCAGAATAAGCAGTGTTGCCAAGAAGTATAAGCAAGGTTGCCAAATAGTACAATGAAAAATATGCTTCCGTAAAATTTTTCGTCAATCAAATAACCATCTTGTTGAGTTTGAAATCAGCTACTAAATATAAATTATTACATATTTACGATGCGTTGTCTGAATTTCTTACGATGTCACAAAAACAGCAGAAGTTTAGTTATGACTTATTCATATGATATTAATTCATCCTTGGTTAATTCATTCAATTCATTATGATATAAATTCCCTTAATACTCGAATGATCACTAGATCAATAATAATTAAATCATCCGAAGAACAACATCACTAACAAATGTTAATTTATGAATTTTTTAAAAAAATGACTCAATCCACAGCTGTCAATTTTTATGCAATGATAAATGTAAATCTTAAATCTCTTGTTACTTATTGGAAAATATTCATAATACTCGTGTAATATTCGCATAATTCATTGCATTATGATAATGACTATTGCACTTACCATTAGCACGTTGTCGAGCTTCCTCCAATTTACTTTGTTTGGTTTGTTTGACGACCTGACTTTCAAATCTAGCGTCATCAACCAGAGATCTTCTTCGTGCTGGGTATCCATTCTGCAAACAAAATCATTGTTTTGTTAACTGATTACTTTTTTAATTACGCCACTAACAAATACATTAATTAAATTAAATTTATCCGATTCTTTGACCGCAATGTCCGCTAATCGTCGTCAATTATAATTAATAGGTCTTTAGCAGTAAGAAGCGAATTATAAATTAAATCGGAACAATAACTTCGATCATCGATTTGTGATTTCACATGGTTAATCGCTGTTAATAATTTACCACTAAATTACTCCATTTTATTACATTTAAATTCTAACAATTTACCGTAAATTAACGTCAATTTAACGCGATTATCGGCGAAATATGATTTATTTGCAACCCTGACCAAAATATATCGTCGAGTGAAATCAGCAATGTTGATAATTTTTTGCATCAAAGTAATCCACGTAATTAGAAAAGTAGCTTCAATGTAAGTCTTTGTTGTTGATAATCATTCAAAAATCTCTGATATCATCGTTCTACATAGCTACGTTTAATCACAAGCATTCTTTTTCGTTTTACATGAAATAAATGCTTATCTTTATATTGATGATTTATATCGAAATATGCAAAAATAAGACGATAGGTTGTTCATTTCAGTGGTGGCCTTTTGCTCGACTTAAATACCAAATGACGTCGCTAAAATCTATTCAATTTTACACTTCTAAGTCTTAAGGTTTTTCCTTCATCTGCCCATGGTAGCTAGATTTTTGCGCAACTTTTCATTTATCAATAGGCACATCGTTGGAAATACCGCTGTATTATTCGCAGGTCGTTGAAATTTTTGACGAGTAACGATAAGCGTTCAGAAAATTAATATTCACCTTGAAAATATATTAATAATTAAACCTCCAACAGTTTATCGCATTCATGATCGTAAGTACAAGTAAAGATATCCTCAGGTACAGTAGCATCTAAATTATCCGATCTCTTTGATGTTAAACTAATTACAAAAACGATTTGTAATGCTAATCGAAGTACATTAAATGAATAGGTAGCTGGTTATTTATAACAATGGGCGACTAGTTTATTTGTAACGATACCTATATTCAATTTCAGGTTCAACGAAATCGTAACGATATTTTGTATAACGTGAAAATTACGAGTAAATGCTCGTTTGATTGTCAAAATTGTCAATTCGAGATAGTAACGAATGTATCGTTATTTTCGTACTTGAAGATTCTACGTGATTTGTACAGTTATGCAAATTTTTTCGAAATACGTTCAAGCGAAGATATCGATTTTTTTTTCTTTGAGATAATTTGAACACCTAAACTAAGATCTTGCAAAAAATTTAAAAATAAACGAGCAACAATATTCGTTTCCGAAGGTCGTAGGCCTGGGTATTACGTTTAGTGGTGAAAGTATAACGTTATTACTTCGGAACCGCTTCAGAACCGGTTTAAACCCTTAAAATTATCATCTCGGTTGTTGGCGTAAAATTGAGGACTCGCTCGACGATTTTTTCTTCTGGAATGAAAATTTTGCAACTTTCAACCCTCGTGAAACAATCGGATCGTACCGAAGTTAATTTTGAACGTAGCACAACCGTAGTTTCGGTTTTTCGATGATATCAAACGGAAAACATTCATTTTATTATCTCACGCGACAGGCGACAAGCGACAGGTATCGTAGCTATGCACGACGTTATATCATATGCTACATAGAAGCAGAAAATAAACGGAGTAAAAGAGGCAAAGTAGCGTCAATAAAACAACGTGTTATTTTATTGATTTATAAGACTATAGTTATGAAGCCTAAATGTCGTTATCATTTTGCAAGTTAAATCTTATAAGTTATAACTTTTATGCTACATCGTCGTAATGGTTTCGTTATCAAATTTATCTGCGAAATAAATGAGAAACGTGGAAAGAAAACCTACTTTTGAAATTAGTAAACGACACTGAGTATTTCATGCAACAGATGAGATGTTAGTTGTGTATTAGAGAGTTCAAGACACTTATTCAAAGTATTATTTTTTTCGAGATTATATAAAATTAAACGCAATTTTTTCAAATTAAAGTAGAAAGTAATAAGCCTTTTGAGAGAGTTTTGTATCAATAATATCAATCAAAAAGTTGCAAATGTATCATTTCATAATTATGAAATATTTTGATAAACATGATAATGAGATTGTGTGATCAGTTTGTTCATTATACGAAATGAAATTGTTATAATTTCCACCAACATGTTAATCGAATTTTATGTCTTCATTTTTCATTCAAGTTCCGCAGTAAGTACATAATACAATTAATTAAGAATTCAATTCTATGTCTTTTGGTTATTGATGAAATGATGATTTGAAGAATAGTTTTGTTACATATTATTTCCGTGTTACTACCTACACTGATCAAAAACTGAAAAGCTGTTAATTTATTCGTATTAAATTTTTTCCTGCAGTAGAAGAACGTTATTAAATCAACTGATGATTTCATTTTCTGTAGCTTCACATCAGAAGTACTGTACTCTATGAAAACGCCAACTTGACATTTTTTATTGACAACTGACAAGAGTGGTAATTTTAGTGACGTTTAACGTCGGCAGGTATGCGTTATCAATTCTTATCACAACTGATAAAAAAAAGTAGGTACAATAAAACCAAGTAGGTATTCGCAATATGAAACTTGTGCATATTTGTAGCATTAGAATTAGCCAAAAAAAAAACGATTTTTGATGTTTCAAATTTAGAAACAAATGAAAAAGAGATTATTAAAACCAAGTACTAATTATTTATGAACAATTATACCATAAAAATACCCTTTCAATCAAATATTTCAAAAAAGGAAACCTCAGATTCTGCAATCTAACGTAGCAACAACTTTCAAAACACCAAAATGCGAACTTCATCAAACACATTAATTTTCCTCAAGTCAGCTCGGAAATTAGACGAAAACAGATTCGGCGTTGAAATAAAATAGAAATGTGCAATTTAGGTAGAAAGTACTTGGAAAACGAGCTCGCAAAGCGACAAAAATCATTTGGTCCTGGTTGGTGGTGTATCGGAAGCGGTACAGTGTCCACTCGACACATATTTTAAATTAGCTGTTTACCCATTAATCAAATCTCGTTGACGTATATCACGTTACTTTATTATTTAACTTCAACCTCGATGGTTTTTAATTTAATAACCATAACGATTCATTTTGAATAACACCCACGTATACGGATTTCGATTTATGAACGAAGTTGGTCTGTTTCTAAATTAAGGTGTTTTCGAATTTTCTATAATTTTTCTCGTGATTTGTACGAGATTGTGGGGTAATCAGAGCTAAATGTTTTTATGATGATCGAAGTACGAAGCGGTAGTAGATATTAGATAATATTATAAAATCACGTAATATGTTTATGTCAGCAGAAAATTTCATCTGAAATTAGACACGTTTTATTTTTTGGAATGCAGGCTGTTAATATACATAATGCAATTATAGTTCTTGTATTTGGAATATCGTGCGTATAAAATTATATTTCAAAGATGTAAAACGCATAAAGGAGATCGTATCGAATCTTAAATGTTACTCACCTCTATGCTATAGGATTTATTCATAGCAAACATTTCACGACTCTTTTGTGCTGCGGCCACTGCCATTTTGCAATTGATTGCGCTATTAGGTCTCAAAGAATAGCAATAAATTCCAAAAGCGCCGAACTCCAGAATGATCAGCGGCTGATAAAGCTGCTATCTCGGAGTATTGGTTATCGTTGCAAATATGAAATATGCCACCGACGTCGACTTCCACGCGATCACACAGCGATTCGACAAAAGTGCACCAAACGGACAACTTGCCTAATTAAAAGAATATAGTCGGTTTGTCAATTACTGACTCAAATCACCCAACGGCACGTCAACGCGACTTTCGTTCCGCAGATACAAACTCGCGAAAACAAAACCAAAAAAATAACGAGGAGGAAAAAAAAACGGAAAAAAAATCCAAAATCGATATTACAGCGTTGAAATGAAAAAAAAAATTCTTTTAACAATTGCAAGTATATTTACGTCGCCGGTAGCACCACGTGCTCGCGTAGTGTAAACGAAACCAAACGAAACCAAACCAAAACAAAACAAGGTGTAACATGTACATTTGCAGTATTTATAACCTGTGTTCATTGTGCAGCGACCTTCCCCTTCTTGAGAATGCGCGCAGATTGCCACGGCCAAACTGCCGCCTCCCTGAGCGCATCAACGGTCGAGGTCGTCAAATGAGATGACTGTGCCATATTATAAGGGAAGACCACCACGAAAATTCCTCTCGCTGCCGACGTCGCTACCGCCGCCATTACCTCTACCGCTACCGCTACAGACGTCGCCGTCGCTGCGTCTACCGCCACTTATTGCTTATTTTTACCCATCTATCGTTTTATAATCATATACGTCATATTTACAATTAATTCGCCGTAAATTGAAACAGGTATAGGTATAGGTTCATATCCATTGTTGGCATAACCACGCCGCGTATTGGTAATGGCGGATATGCTTGTAAAACGTTGATTTTCCAGCTTAGGCGTATCGGCGTATTACGCGTAACATGCTTATTTGTAAATTAAATCTCCAGCGATATCGATAATTTACCTATTCTAGAAAAACCAACAAGAAACAAGTTTGACCTTCTCGGTTTGACACGCGTTTCGAATTTTTCAACTTTTAACGCCACTTTTTTTTCAAATCGAATATCAAATCTTGCATAAAATTACATAAAATTCGAGTCGATTACGCGTAGATAGCGAATTGTACGCAATAACCGATGTTCAAGAAAATGTTAATAAAATTGCATACTCTTCCAAAGAAACGGCGCAACGCCCCGATATTTTGCCAATTACCCGCATCCGGCGTGCTTCTTACCCTAATTCACAATCACTTTTCAACTCACCATCTACTTTTCGTTTCCGTGATTCGAGTACTTCCCTGTACAAGCAATTAAGACATTCAAATCTCAAAGTATATCGCTCATTTGGTTACACAACGATGTCGTGAGTCGAAAATTCGCCATTTCGTAATTGTTAAAATTGCGACGTTATAAGTGATTGCGAAAAATAGTTATTCTTAGCGCTTTAAAGGCGAGCGAGTTTTATTATGACTTGAAATTTTTAGTTCTACGAAAATGATTTATCCAAGCGTAGCTAGTTATCGTGAGTCGATGGCGGATCTGGTATTCCCCTCACCCCTCCGCTCAACCCATGAAATATACCGTTAAAATGATCGAGGTTTTTTTACCCGGTATTTGCTAATTTTTCGAAATAGTATGAGATAAATTTACAAATTAATCTTCGAAATTGCGAATTCTCATAAATCAAGAGATAGAAGTTCATCGATTTGAAATTTAATTTAAAAAATTTCTACGAAATCAGAATTTTTTGCAATTTAATTTGAAAAATTTCTACGAAATCAGAATTTTTTCAAACTTTTAATTAATATTTTCCACGTCTGGAATAGCTAATTTCCATTTTGGAACACTGAAGCACGTTTGTGTTGCATAATAATTTGAACATGTGGTTTTCAAATATTGAATTTATAATAATTTAAAAAAAGGTGACTTTTGAAATAAATTATTCAATTAAAACGCGCAGTGCATAAAATTGCCCAAAACTTGAAATACCAAAAACATGCCATCATTTCGGGGGTAATTTTGAAAAACCATCTTTTGACATTACCCCGCTTAACCAATCTCTACAAAATATTAAATTGATTTCCAAAAAACTAGGAATCGTTATATCCCCCACCCCCTTCTATCCTTACTGACAGCATTCAGTAAAACTGCAATACCAAAATAAACTCCAATACTTTAATGATTTTCCTACTAAGCAACATTCTTTCAAAATAAAATTGTACTGATGAATAAATTTGAACAGGGTAATATACTTCCTTTGCATAAACAATTTGGCATCGTGACTCGTGAATGATTTCCGAAACACTTAAGGGCGGAACAAAGGGTAAGGGGGAAATAAAACATGAATAAATTCCTTAATAAGTAACACTGTCACGTTGAATCTGCAGGGAGCCGAGGAAGTTTACGATTGGATTTTTTTTTTGGCTAAGAGAAACATTAATTCGTATAAATATCAGAGCAGTGTGATTTTTCATGTAGCTTAATCACGTCATCACTAGTTTAGAGAAGATTTATAATGCACTTCACTAAATTCTTGGCAACAAGAACGAGGTCTACTTATTTGGAAGTCATTTGCTTTACCGTAAAATGGAGATTCCTGTATTTTCTTCTACTAGATGATGTGATTGGTTATTAGTTTTAGTGGTAAAATTGAACCGAAATTTAAAAGTTGAATTAGATTATATTGGAGCTGTAGATTCGAACCTATCAATCTATTGATTTTCATTGAAAATCGACTCGAGCAGACGAACTGATTCAAAACAATTTCAAGTCAATAAAACGATTCGAATCGACTCAAATTGATCCGGTAGATTCGACTGATTTGACTCGAACAAACTCGAATCGATTTAAAATCCGCTCAAATTAATTCCAATCTATTCGTATAACTCAAATTTTTTTAAAAATCAACTTCAAAATCAAAATTCTGGTGTATTTACATCAATTTGAGTCAAGTCGATCAAATTTATTAATTGACTTGAAATCGATTTGAATCGACTTGTTTGCTCTAGTCGATTTTTCATATTTGAGTCGATTCGAGTCGACTAAGTCGATCAGAGTTGATTGAGTCGAATTAAATTGGATCAATTCGATCAATTAAATCGCAAATTGATCGAATTTTCGAAAGTCGATAAATCGATTTTTTCCAAATCGATAAATCAATGTTTTTCAAATCGATAAATCGATTTTTTCTAAACCATAAAATCGACTTTTTACAAATTGATAAATCGATTTTTCCAGATTATAAAATCGATTTTTTCCAAATTGATAAATCGATGTTTTTCAAATTGATAAATCGATTTTTTCCAAACCATAAAATTGACTTTTTACAAATTGATAAATCGATTTTTCCAGATCATAAAATCGATTTTTTCATTGATTTTTTTCCAAGTCAATAAATCTATAAACCGATTTTTTCCAAACCATAAAATCGACTTTTTACAAATTGATAAATCGATTTTTCCAGATTATAAAATCGATTTTTTACAAATCGATAAATCGACGTTTTCCAAATCATAAAATCGATTTTTTCCAAACCATAAAATCGACTTTTTACAAATTGATAAATCGACTTTTCCAGATCATAAAATCGATTTTTTCATTGATTTTTTCCAAGTCAATAAATCGATTTTTTACAAATCGATAAATCGATGTTTTCCAAATTATAAAATCGATTTTTTCCAAATCGTAAAATTGATTTTCCCAAATCGATAAATCGACTTTTTCCAAGTCGATAAATAGTTTTTTTTCAAGTCGAGAAATCGATTTTTTCCAAATCGATAAATCGACTTTTTACAAACTGATAAATCGATGTTTTCCAAGTCGATAAATCGATTTTTTTCAAATCGATAAATCGATTTTTTTCAAATCGACAACGCTACCTTATAAATTATAATAATAAAGGACATGAAAAATTTTCAAAAAATGACAAATCAACGTTATAAAAGGTAGAAATTTTTGCTCCAGAGTATAAACCTTTTTTCAAACAAAAAATAAGGATTTAAATTTAATAAATACCGTACGAGTTTAGAAGAAAAAAACGAAAATTTATTAGAAATTTCAGAAATTGTACTTGATATTTTAATCATTTTGCCCCCTCCCTCTTCTGAAAAATGTCTCAATTTTGTCATTTCTGCCACATCCTCCTCAAAAAAAGTTGTTATAAATCTGAAGTTACAAATAATTTCAATTCAAATCCAAGGTAATCACATGGGATGTTTTTAATCGAACCAGTCTTGGAAGTAACACGAGCGAAAAAAAATCCAAAAAACCTGAAGCACGAAAACTTAAAAAAAATTTTACGACATCCTCAAGTTAATTTGGTGAAAAAAAAAATTTAAAAAACATTAGAAAAAAGGGGTTATCGTAAGAAAAACGAAGATTAGGAAATTCGAACAATTTCAAGTCATTAAGCGAATATTCGGGGCTTAATAAAAATCGTATATAAATTTTAACTACTCTGCGATACTTTTTTTGCCGTATTGCGAATCCTAAAACGAAGGAAATCTAATTTAAATCGCGTCTGCACGAACGATACGAATATAAAATACCGATGCGGAAGTAGCATTTATCGTCTGAGCCCTGTAATCGAGTCGGCTTATGGGTATTTAACAATAATCATGTAGTCTATTAGGCTGCTATGGCACCTATACGAGTTTAGTAATCGTACGGTTTTTTTTTAATATTTTATACCTGGTACCGGTGTCGGTATATTGCTACTCGCTAAATTGTTTTTATTAATTTGTTTGTTTTGTTTGTTTGATTAGTTTTTAATAGGTTTAGTTTTACCTTTTATAATATAACTGGCGTGAAAAATTCGCCCATAAGATGTAAAAATGTTTCGTCGATGAAATCATTGCTAAATAGAAAATCGAATTTATTCGTCATCAAGGAGTGAAATCGATTTTATAAGAAAATCATCACGAAGAAAAGTTGGCAATATCGAAATTCCAATTTGGACGTATTAACTATCGCTAATGTTGCGTAGCCTTAGGATGATTTTTTTTCGAATAAAATCCAACTACCGATGATGAAAAAAACTACAAAGTTGCGATGCAGCGGGGATTTCCTAGGTGGGAATTACAAACGATTGGCTGGCGTTTCAACCTTGGCCGAAACGTTACAATAAACGCGAACGTAGCATTAGGGCGAAGCTTTTACTCCGCATGGTAATTACAACTAGGCCTAGGCGATTTGTAATAAAGAGGAAGAAACGCGAACGCGGCGCGACTTGGTTAATAGGAAGTTCTGGGTTTGGTTTCGGGGGTCGAAACGTTTAACGAATAACAAGAGGTACCAAAATACCCATGGTGTGTTTCCAAGAATCGAACATTGTAACCCTGGCAGCCGGTACCGAGTATTTTGTATAGAACAATTACAAGTGGCAGGGCGCAGGGTGTAGCAGCGTTGATTAAAATCATATTAGACCTCGTACCGATCGCTGACGGCGACGGAAGGAAACCGATTTAACAAAACTATCAATGGCGCGTAAACCACGATTAGATTTGATCCGCCATTCTCTTTATGGCCGGCCAATACTTGACCTACAACCGGCTTTAGGTACATGTCTTATGTTTATGCCCATATCAGCTACTCCTTGTCGATGCAACGAAAAATACCAAGTTTTCCTTATCCTTTGTTGAGGAGTTTTCCTCGTCCTTTGTTGCGTGTTTTCCGGCAGCCGGCGATTTGTGTGGTACGCGTTGCCCTGACGCGAAAAACCTCATCGATGATGTAACAAAAGCATCGGACAAATTGTTCCTCAAGGTTAGCATTTTACAAAATATCTAGTACCTACCTACTTGTTACATATGTGTTCATCTTATCGTTTGAATCATTTTAGCATGACATTGGCATTGAATAACCTTTTGCAACGAGTTAATCATCGAGTTTTGAAATGCATTCACGTACCACGAGCACACGCCATTTGATTGCTCGTTACTAATTTGTCTATCGCCCGTAAGCAAGGGGTTTCTTTTACTTCAATGCTACGAGGATATTTAACGTTTGTTCGTCGCAAGTTTTTCACTAATTTAACATTCCTGAAAGTCGACGTGCTCCTCGAGCCATGAACGACTTCGGACTTCCTTCAACATCTTCACCGACCAAGCGAAAAATTTCGACCTTATGCGAAAATTTCGTCGTTTGTAATAAAGAACGCTTTTTTTTCCTCGTCGCAACTCCAGCCCAATGCGTGGGATTTCAAGGAGAAGAAAGAAGAAAATGACCTCTCTTTTTTAAGTTCACGCCATTACCAGAATGAAAAAATACAATGTGCGGAATTAATTTGACTACCAAATTGGCGATTATGTTGTTTGAAATACGCTAAAATTAGCAAATTTTCGGCATAAAAATTTTTCGCGATGATATGCAACTTCGTCCTTGATATTAATAGATGTTAAATGTCAAGCGGCGAGAAATAAATTATTTCTTTTCATATATTACAAGTAGGAGTACGTGTTAGTTTTTGTGTAATAAAGTAAACCGCTGAAATACTCAACAGGTGCTGTAATCAGAAGTCGGATGGGCGTTGGAAAAATTCTCAGCGCGGTAAATCAACTTTTGGACGTTTGGTAAATGTTGAACGTCGTGTTATTCCGACTTGTTTAATATTGGTAGATGTAACATAACGTAAGTTATTTTTTTTCATCGACCATATTTGTAGGAAGTGGACGCGATGGCGAAATTATTTGATTGACGTGGTTATACAGTGAACAGAAATGTAACGGAAGATCTTCGATTGGTTTTGCTGGCTTTGCAATTGGAATCGTAGAGATTGTAAATAGTGGAATAGTTTGGGGATTTTTATCATCATGAAGAATTATAAATTGGTTTTGATGCAATTTTTTGTTGTTTGCATGAGATCCAGTTTTTCAAGGGATGATTTATTACAGCTGGTGCGTTGACAGGGTATAGTGAAGATGCTGAACATGAACGTGATGTGAAAAGACTTCAGATGATTGATTTTTTTCATTTTAGAAATTCCGATTTTGATATTTTTAATTTTATATTCGTGATGTTTGTCGTTTCGATTTCATTGTTTCAATTTCGATATTTCGATTATGATATTTCTACTTTCTACTTCGATGCTTCGATTTTAGCATTTCGATTTCCATACTTCCACCTTGAATTTACAACTCATATTTCTGATGTTTGTCGTTTCGATTTCATTGTTTCAATTTCGATATTTCGATTATGATATTTCTACTTTCTACTTCGATGCTTCGATTTTAGCATTTCGATTTCCATACTTCCACCTTGAATTTACAACTCATATTTCTGATGTTTGTCGTTTCGATTTCATTGTTTCAATTTTGATATTTCGATGTCGATATATCGATTTTAATGTTTTGTTTTTAATATTGCAATAGCAATGTATCGAATTTGAAATTTTGATTTCGACGCTTTAACTTTGATATTTCGATTTCGTTGTTCGATTTTGATGTTTGTCGTTTCGATTTCATTGTTTCAATTTCGATATTTCGATTATGATATTTCTACTTTCTACTTCGATACTTCGATTTTAGCATTTCGATTTCTATACCTCCACCTTGAATTTACAACTCATATTTCTGATGTTTGTCGTCTCGATTTCATTGTTTCAATTTCGATATTTCGATTTTAGCATATCAATTTCTATACTTCCACCTTGATTTTACAACTCATATTTCTGATGATTGTCGTTTCGATTTCATTGTTTCAATTTTGATATTTCGATGTTGATTTATATCGATTTTAATGTTTTGTTTTTAATATCGCAATATCAATGTATCGAATTTGACATTTTGATTTCAACGCCTTAACTTTGATATTTCGATTTCGATGTTCGATTTTGATGTTTGTTGTTTTGATTTTATTGCTTCAATTTCAATATTTCGATTTTGATATATCGATTTTAATGTTTCATTTTTAATATTTCAGTATCAATGTATCGAATTTGGCATTATGATTTCGACGCTTTAACTTCGATATTTCGATTTCAATGTTCGAATTTAACGTTTGTCGTTTCGATTTTGATATATCGATTTTAATGGTTTGTTTTTAGTATTTCAATATCAATGTATCGAATTTGGCATTATGATTTCGACGCTTTAACTTCGATATTTCGATTTCAATGTTCGAATTTAACGTTTGTCGTTTCGATTTCGTTGTTTCGATTTTGATATATCGATTTTAATGGTTTGTTTTTAGTATTTCAATATCAATGTATCGAATTTGACATTTTGATTTCGACGCTTTAACTTCAATATTTCGATTTCGATGTTCGAATTTGATGTTTGTCGTTTCGATTTCGTTGTTTCAATTTTGATATTTCGATTACGATGTTTCAACTTCTTACTTCAATGTTTCAATTTTAGCATTTCGATTTCAATGTTTTGATTTCTATGCTTCCATCTTAATTTTCATATTTTTACATTACCCATTTTCATTTCATTGTTTCAATTTCGATATTTCGATCATGATGCTTCAACTTCCTACTTTAATGTTTCGGTTTTAGTACATTTGATATCAATGTTTTGATTTCGATTTCTCCATCTTGATTTTCCTATTTTCATATTTCAACTTCGATGTTTTAATTTCAATATTTCGATGTTTCGACTTCATTTCGATGTTCTGATTTCATGATGTTTATGAATTGAATGTTTCATATTTTAATACCCGTACATCGATTTCAAACTTCGATGTTATGCCTTGATTTCTATGTTTCGATTGCGAAAGTACAACGTTCCAATTCTGATGTTTCGAGATTCAAGATCAGAATCACCTAATTCATTCTTTTATTTGCTCACTTTACCTCGAAGCTCAGCTCATACTTGAATGTATCACTACAGTTCAAGATCTCCAGACTTGGAAATTTTTTTAATTTAATAAATGAGTATGTCAATTTGATTAAAGCAGAGGTGGGGTGTCTAGCCCCTGACAACTTTGCGCCTTAAATTTCCTTGCTTCGCGAGCATATGCAAACTTTTTAACAGGTCAAAAGTTTTCCCGTATCCGCGCCCGTAATCTTTTTAATCTGTTGTAGACTTGTGAATTGTAATGGTGCAGTTCTTTGGTCTATTTCAGGAGATCCTAAATCGTAGTTGAACCAGTAACATTGGTAGATTCGTGATAATTTTTTTTTCTCAACGATGCATCTGTGGACTGGTGAAAAAGTAACGAAAAAAATGGTTTCTCTTTCATTAAATTGCGAATTTAATTCGATGTAAAAAATCATAACTTGTGAATTCTCGAATCGAAAAAATACAAGTACAAAATGATTCATCATTTTTACTTGAACGATTTGACATCACCTTCATGAACATAGTTTATGTAGTTAACTAGTTACGAAGACCTTTTCTACTTAGTTACGAGCTGGATCAACTGCAGACGAAGCGAAGGCGAATCGAGGTGGAGGAGAGTTTACTTCTGTGAATTCGTAGCCTAATCAACATTACTATCGTTTTCATCATCGTATATTCATAAACGATTTTTGAGGAGACCTTTTCAAAACCGTGACCATCATTTCAATTGCATATTTATTTTTAGATTTTTATTCAATTCTTGAAAATGTAGAAATCACTTTAAACAAAAATACAACGATTTCAGTGACCACTTTAAAACATTTAAGAGTTATTTTTGACATTCGAAGCTAGTATTTCATCATTTCCAAGCACCTCGGAATCTTCGTTGAATTTTCCATGTTCTCCGATACTGTATTGCAAGTGAAGTAAAAATACGAATTTATTTTATCTTCAAAAAAAAAAAGAAGAAAATCCACGAACTCTGATCGGTTACTTCTGTGATGTATTTTAGGTCATTTTTGAAGTACATAATGAGAAAAGCTACATGTACCAGTAATATACCCGCAGCTTACACGATCTTTGATTCAATTTGTTCTCGAACATTGAAAATTTTTACACATAGGGAACCGGGAAGAGGTATCTTTGTTCGAGGTTATGAAGTCCTATGGTCTCGTAAAACTTGAGAATCTCGTATACCAGGAGGTATCGGTGCATTGACCGTTAATTTCATCGTCTCAGTTATTCGTACATGCTGCTGAGATTCGTGAATTACAAAACAACATCTTCATAATCGATCATGTAAAACGATCAATAAATTAATGATGTTCGAAAACACGAATATTCGCGGAAATACAACGTGCAACTATCACGATGAAAAATTCCTCTATAATTGATTTCAACGAAGCTTTGAAAATTTCATTGCTAATCAAAACCTTCACCGGCCTACGGTAAAATCTAGTTCATTCATTACGTAACACGGAAAATTAAAAGAAAAATTGCCAAGAAAACGTAAAAACCGTATTACAACACGAGCTCTATTTCTAGCCAGTTGATATCATCCAGTTAAAACTGCAATAAGTACGTAACTCGTATAACATTATATTAAACCGCATCAATCTCGAGTTAAATTTCCGTGAAATTTATTTATCGAATAGCGATAGCGTAAAATAATATCCACGCTAGTGACGGCTAAGCTACCTGCAATAATTAAATCGCTGGCCAACTTATTGTAATACACGCCGTAACAAGCGCACCTAGACCTACTACCTCCTCGTGAAGTCATCAGCGTATATTACGAACTACATACTCGAACCGGAGAACGATACGGACGCGTCCCGTAAAAACAAACAAAACAAAGAAAACAAAAAACCGACTAATAAATATAAATAATTACAAAAAATGAAAATGTTAAAAAAAAATGAAAATCCAGGACGAGAAGAAGGAGGAAAAGATAAGGTAATTACTGTACGCGATTAATACCACGTAATGGGACATTAATTTAACCTTGCAACTGGTATTCGTAATAATGCGGTCACGACCATAAGCAATTGCTACTGTGGCTTGTACTTTAATGGATGGTCCATAATTAATTAACTTACGGTCCAGTGTAACTGGCATTTTCTTACAAACTTCTCGATACAACCGCGTGTTACTCTGAATCATTCAAGGTTACTACATAATACATATATGTCGGTTTATTCGTCATTCGCGCAATACTATAACACGTATTCGACCCAAAGGATTTGCACGTAGATGAACCCGGTATATTGCATATCTCTGCGTCAATGTGAAAAAAAAAACCAAGACTATCCCCTCAAATGCAAATTCACCTAATCGTTAGTCGATGAATGATAAGCCATCGTTAGTACCAGTGATAACACGACAATTACACGTATTTACCTGTCACCTATATTGCTCGTACTTGTAAACTACATTACGTGATACGCGTTCGAAAAATATCGCTGAGAATAAATTAATCACGCAGACGTCTATACTCGTCATAAATTCGTCGTAAGAATTTCGCAAATCTTGTCTCATCGAGCTTTCTTTTTTTCCTTGAAAAGTCATCAACGCAGACGTCAAATCAAAACATCGACTTCCGCGAACCATTTGATGAGCCGATGACGCAGCATCATTAACCGTGAAACTGCTCCGTATACATTTAAAATCAATAGTGCTCGAATTAGCGTCGCGTGATCTCGCCATCACCAACAATCATCAATTGTCTAGCTACGTACGCTTTAAATCCTTCAAGAATGTATTCAACTGGCGTACGTGATCTAAGACACGAGAAGCAGATATTTTACGAGCAACGCTTATCCGCCGTATTAAAATTGAAATTATGATATAATTACTTAAAAAGAAGAAGAAAAAAGACCAATAGGTACCGGCGTCGGTGCTCTTGATAGTAACGTACACTAGCATTAATTTCTAGGTCAACGAGAAGTGTACAATTATGAACCAGGAGATGATAGTGATTTACCTATGGTATGCTAAATATCCTCCGTCCAGCTTCCAAGCATTTTCATACTTTTAATATACGCATTATACTATGTACCTATCACTACCTAGTGTATAATATAGGTAGATTTTTTTTTCGTTTTTTTTTTACCTCCTAATGAACGTATAAGTTTCCATATTTAACTTTATCGTTGCTTCATCTATAATAATTTACGTTATAAAAAAAAAGACCATGTTTCGAGTAATACGACGCAGACCTATACTTTTTTTGGTATCTACCTCCACCCTCTTCTTGTACTAGTTTCTATTTTAAGCTCGAGATTATCTATATCGGTATTCCTATGTCTCTAGGATATGTAAGAGCATCAAGCCGTTGCAAATCGGAAAATTTATAATTTTTCACCAACATACGAACCCATCAGTCAAGGCGAATGATATATGAAGAGAATAAATTTTATTAAAACGTAGCTACCGAGTATTTACATTAAGTATTAAATTTGACTCGTATCAGTTCCGCTATAAATGTTTATTTTGTTATGTACTTCGCTCTATTACGTAGCTTTATATTTTTTTTAATTCAATTTAAATAAATGTGTCGAGTCACAATTGATGTGATTCGAAGCACGTAGTATTATCTGCTTGATTTTAGTATTATTAAAATCGATTTCTTTTTGTATTTCGAAAATATTTACTGCGATGCGGTTTATTTGAAATAAAAAAATATTTCAATTTCGATGATTTTTATTTTCCTGCAAAATATTACTAGTCAGGTTAGCTACATGTAATACATGTTAATGTATTATCAATTATGTTACGCCGAATTTGCATCGTAGTTGCTTAACGAACGAATCTGTAACATAAACGTCGTCCTTACACGTTACGATTACCGATTAAAATGTACTAAACGTGGTTTTTCCAAATAAATGTAAATACTTCTATGAAATATTCGAACGATACGACTTCAAGATGACAGAGGTTAGCTACATGTGATACATTTTAATGTATTATCAATTATGTTACGCTGAATCTAAATCGTAGTTGCTTAATGAACGGATCAGTAACATAACGTCATCCTTACACGTTACAATTACCGATTAAAATGTACTAAACGTGGTTTTTCCAAATAAATATAAATACTTTTATGAAATATTCGAACGATATGACTACAAGATGATAGATAGTTTGATGATCTTTTCACGAATAAAATATCAGTGTGATAGTTAACCTTATGAACTTATCTTCATTCATACACAATTATCAATTGCAATTATATTTCTGACTGTAATTCTGCAAATATATCAATAGCTGTCTAATTGTTTATATGAACGTAATTCAATCTCAGTAGATGTATTTTCCTCCAAAAATCTTGACTTTTAATTATTGAAAAAATAGGTAGTGTTTTTTAGAAAAATTCATTCATTTCGTCAGCCATTTTATTTTTCTTGAACAAATCTACTACATGACATGTTATTCTTTGATTGCGAAATTTTTCGAAACTTGCATCATTATTATTACTTTTCTCAAACAATAGATAAATACCGTAAACCCGATGGCGTATTTTTTTTATTTTGTGTTTCTGAAACAAAATATGAAATTCTAATTCACATCTGTCTACACGTTCGCTGGTAAAATACGTATCCTGATTAATGAAGAAAAGCTATATTATTTTGTTGGAAAAAAGGATGCATATTGGTATAATGCGAGGGAATAGTCATTACCTACCTATGCTTGTCAGATTGCTTAATCAAATAGCCCTGCCGCACCTGGTTGTTATAATTACTCGTAAAATTATGCAGTATTGGATATCGAACAAATGCGTTTCCATTTTTATAACAAATATTACGTAAGAAATTCTACTTTTTGAGATTTAATTAAACATCGTGTTTGAAGATTTTTTTTTACTTCAATAACATATATGTACTATGAAGGTATGTACGATTTACATGGTTCAAATTTGAGCATGTAAGAAGATCGTGTATCATAGAAGTGGAAATTCCAAGCTTTGATGGGTAATACGTAAAAGCTTAGTTTTTCCTCTACGCGTTTATTCATTTGGTCTTGAAAAGATATTGCGCAAAGATAATTGAATACTTGAGAATGAAATAGGATGCGAGTTTATCAACAGTAAAAGACATTTTCTCCAACACTTCATGATACTTTTTTGATTCAGTGTGATCATATTACAGAAAAACGATTAATCGTGAACTTAGACCACATGAAGAGTTTAATCGTGGTCTTTGCACGTCTCGTGGTAAATTACCTTTGCCGAGATTTTATACTATATTTTCATATATCGCACGTCTTCCTGTTTACCATATAAACAATACGAAGTGGAAGACATGAGACAGTCGAGTACCAGCGTGAGTATCATTGAAAACCTCTAATTGTTATTGTCGCATACAATGACAGGAAGAAAACACGAAACTGAAATAAACAAGCAAAACCGTCGGCATCTACGATGGAAATTGTTCGTGAGGAATTTAAAAAAAAGATCGGTAACGCGTATCCACGTATCGTGCGTGAAATTGAAAGTTTATCGATAGAAAAACACTAGCTCTTACAGATAGTCAGCATGACGATGGGTGAGAAGTGATTTGTATTGTTATTGTTGATGTATTTGTGGTCAAATAGGCATGCATTTAGATTTAAAGAAGCCTTGCAGTTCTTATATATTGAGGACAAGGTCAAATAGGTACGCCACAATAAGTCATTTAGGAAGTAAAATAACAGCAACGGCTGCGAGTAGTTCAATCAAATAAAGACGAGTAGGTACATATGATTACATTGGTTAGGTATACACAATTGCAAGAATAAATATAACAAACTGATAAATACAATACAAAGTAAAATAGGTAAGAACTTCTAGATACTGCGTATTCGCGTACCATCGTCGTCACAACTGAGTTTCTTTGATGTTTGAATCTATCAATGATTCATAAAAGATTTCCTGATCTATGGTATACACAATTAAAATATATCTTATGTTTCCGGGTATACCAAATAGTTTATGAATTAATATAATCCATAAAGAAGGCACGGACCTGGCTACAAATTCGAAAAGCGCCATAAGATAGGTATTCAATTCAGAACGAATAAAATTATATTAGAATTAACATACACGAAAATTTTATATAAAATGGTAATACCGACGAGAAATTTATAACATAGTTGAAACAGTATTTTCCATGTTTATTTTTTTTAAATCAAACATTTCCATGAGAAATACATAATACCGGATCATGCTTCAAGCACAAAGCGTAGGCGTATCCTATATTTTTCAACATGTAAAAAATATGTGACCAGGATAGCGGATTCAGAAGGAAAATATAAAAAAAAAGTCGTCCGCTTAATTATAATTTTAATTACATAAAGGTACTTTCACGCGAAATAAAATTACATTTTCGAGTTATATCGCTGCTCCGGGTTGAATTTATAATAATTTTCGTACACACGAGTAATGCACATAGTTTTCGCTTCGATAACTTTGACGTACTTGGAAATTTTTATTAACTACCGTCGTCCTATTTATTATCGCCTGTTAAATAATAATAATCTTTAATGATAAATAAATATACATGAATGGAAATAAGTATCCGAAGGTAGAAGGTACATAAACCTAATTGCTTGGTTCGTTTCCAGTTTCCACCCCGTTTTTCGTCATTTGATAAGAGATCAAAACACGATTTCGTTGCATGAAGTACGAATAAATCAAGTTTTTAGGGCATTCAGCATTTGTGAAATTACTTTTTTTGCAGTTTCCTTTTCTCTAAACTTTGAGAACAATGAAAACAAGCGGCGGAATAATTCAGTGATATCGCTTATCATAAATCATGACAATAACATGATTGAAACTGAAAGTGAATGGGCGTATTTTTATATTCAAATGAAATTAATTTTCGAAAAATATTTCCTATTTCTGTGCATATTGCGTGGCAGTAACATAGTTACTTATGTAATTAACTATACTCATCCCTTCTGACCCTTCTTCAGTACATGGAAAATGTCACAGTAACGGTATTACAAGTATGATTTTTTTAAAACATGATTTTTTCTCCTCAAAATTTAGGAGAAATGAGAACGTGAATCTTATTCAAATTATGTAATCCTGTTTTCAGATTTTACATTACCATCAGTATCCATCAGAGTAAAGATCTAGAGACCACATCGAATCACTACTTGAGAAACTTCTCGTCAGATTTCCCGCAGATTTCTGATTCGAAATGAAATAAAATCATCCACTGAACCATCTGAGCTACAAGAGAAACATTTAGATATCAGAACAAAGGTACACACGCGCGCCAAATACGTTTATTATAATTTACAAAATATTGATTCCATTTCAAAGTTGTTTCTTAGGTACAACATTACACTTGTCAGAACCTATCAATTAGTTATTTCTCAGAAGTGAAAGAAGCTATAGAAAATCACAGCCTTGCAATTGCGTCTTTACCGCAGATTATTTTTTAGACATTTTCTAGGTAGCGTCAAATTACATCGGAAAGTCCGCAGAATTATGACGAACCATCGTCTATAGGAATGACATAACAATGGAAGATTTCAAAAGAATTTTCCACTTGTGGGAAATTCTGATCCAAAAATATACATTGAGTAAACTAAGAATTAAATGCATAGTACCGCCTTAGGTACATTTTACGTAGTCTAGCAAATACCACAATAGTATTTATGTATTTTGCAGCGAGACGAGAGAGCCAAGATATGAGTACAATTTTGCCATATCACGTAGCCTATAGATCGGCGGCGTACTGGCGCACTCAGCTCACTACTCACGTATAAACTAATTAAACCGTATCTTCTTTTAATACACATATCAACGTTCTCCTTGTCGACATAATTTATTATCTACTTAATTACGATTATAACGCGATTACTTACGCGCGATTATTATCAAGTATAAGTATGTATTTTATTCGTCATTGTTACGCGTCGTTAGTGTTGTATTATTATTGTGAATTTTTCAAAACTTGAGAGTAATTAATACCGTCGTGTGTTATGGCGCAGGATTAGAATGCGGTGAAATGAATAACGGATGCTTGTGGCCGTTTGTCGTACTTATTCAACCTTAATCAACACGTCCCGGACTTTATATTCACGCGAATTCAAAATCCGCGTGTATTGCTCTGTTATGTCATGCTTATATCCTTAGCCGGAAAATTAATTATAGATTTTGAAAAATTACCAGTACGAGATTTCCTAGAACGGATTTAAATCGTATGAATGTTTTTAGTGATGAAATTCGTTTTTGTATTTTTTTAAAATTTGATTCATCTTTTGTTTTTATGTCGGTGAATTTCTACTACTAATTTCCTGGTTCCTGCCTGCTGCATAAGGTACAATCGGAATAAAAATTTTGAAAATCATCTGGAAGAATTCAGATTCAAGTGAAATTGCAATTAATAAAAGAGACGTACATACAACAAATCATTCAATCAGATTATCTTGGTGTAACAGACGAAGAAATATATTACACAACTATAGCTTTTTCTATCTCATATGGTCACGTACAAACACAGATATTTATAACGATGGAAAAAATTTCTCAAAATTCGAGATTATTTATTAAAAAATTCCGCTCCAGGTATTCCCCACCTACATAAATATGTCTTCCTGCGGCTATCAGAATAAATATACTTATTGCAATTCATTTTAACACGGCGACATTGCATTACGTACTTATGCGATTTTTATTCATAAGGTATTACAAAAAGGAAAAACGAATTTACTGCCATAAATCACCGGTATATACCCGAAGTACGGATAAACGCCGGCAGCTTACGTCACTCGCTTCTCGCTACAGTTACCTTATACCCAAACTAGCGTACCGGCCGGTCACATATACGCTGGTGAAATGTATTCACTTAGGCGAGCTCGTTCCCACGCAATAAACATTGTAGCTCGGCGACAAATTTGAATACAGCGTTGTTGCTCGATGCACGCGTGCAAAACACGAAAAATAACTTTGAAATTCGTGAAACCAACGTTGAATATGAGATGCAGTGTGTGCAAAAGACGTGATCATTTTTATATATGCGAGCGATTGCCCACGTAAGGGCGTATAACTTCATATCTTGAAGGGAATGACGCGCGATAATTTTTAATTATTTCGAGCTTCTGCGTGCCACGTTAGATTTAATTTTTGCATCGATTATAGCGTAATAATAAATATTACAATGTGTTCGAGATGGAAAAACAACCCGTGTACACTTACACCATAAATCACGCTAATTGCGTTTTGAAACGCGAAGAAAATTTTTCAAAAATTCGACTGAATGAAAATTTGGCATATTGCCAGTGCTTTAATTTTAAAAAACGTTGTTTACCGGGAATAATTAAGGAACCTGAAATATGGTACTTGCCCACGTTCTGAAATATGAAACACGTGAGCTGCACCTGCAACGAACATGATTTTTCTTTCCCTTTTAGTTTTGTTTTTGAACTTGAACTACATTGTACAATGTATCTCGATTTTGTGCAAAAAAATAATGGAAAAAAGCAGAAAACAAAGAGATAAACGTTTTCCATCGATGATTACTTCAACGTGTGAACTAAAATCACAATTCGATATGAACATTTTGTGAAAACACTCCAGCGATATTTTATCTGTCAAATAACACATTAAAAAGAATTCATTCAACATGACGAAATAAAAACAAAAATCCAGTTTTATTACATACATGAAAAAATACGAATTAAAAATAACAAAAATTAAAACTTTCACGACAAGCCGGCGAAAAAATCAGTCGAATTAACTCCGTACGAAGATGGTAAATTATGTTCACGAGCTTTGTGATTATTCGTGGCTATTTTATCGGTAATTTGTATATCTTCGAAATATTCCACATTCCAAAAACGTATTTTCTTATCAATAGAACAAGATGCTAACAAAGTCCCGTCTTTGTTGATATCCAAGCACTCGACAGTATTTCCATGTTGACCGACTATTCCAACATGTCTCATTGGGAATAAATTCGTAGCTCTGTGAAATCATAAAATAACTAGTTAAAGTGATTCGCTAAAAAATGAATGAATGTTCGAAATTCACCTTAAGGAACCGTTATCTAGGCCGGTGATCACAATATTTTCGGTTACTGGTTTCATACAATTAATAGCGTGTTTTTTATCATCCAATCCAGGAAATTCGTCATTCCACGATGAGAATTGACCCCAACTGTATAATAGAAGAGTACCCGTTGTCGTACCTACCGCTAATTTCGTATTACTGTAGAATAAATCGCTGCAGGTTAGCTCGGCGTCGTATGGCTGTGACTGTAAATACGTAATGAGCTTGAAATATGTATAATTGCGCGTTTAATTAATGCAAAGCTCAATTTACCTTTGATATAATTTTTCTAGTGTTTGTATTTATAGCGGTGATGATTCCGTCGCCGGCTGTACATACCAGAGTGCTCGATTCGTCTAAGCATTTCAACGAACTGACGTAATCGGTGCCGATTTTCAATGAGAATATTTCCTCTCTTTTTCTTCTATCCCATACTATAAAATAAAGAATAATTTCATTGGTAATTGTTGATTTACCGATAATTTTGCACTAATAATTACTCACATTTTACATTTCCGTCGTCGTCTCCGGTACAAAATAAATTATTATTAACGATAATCAAAGAATAAATCGGATGGCTGCAATAAAAATAAGCGTAGAGATTTACATATAAACAAAAAAAAAACAGTAAAGTTTCAAAATTCAATTACTCACTCGTGAGCATTATCAAAAGCACCCTTAAATTTCCCACTATTCGCATCGGCGATAATGATACATTTATCATCGGAGACAGAATAAATCAATTCGCCTTCTTCATCGTACTCGATTTGCCGACAATTGCCCACATGAGCTGGATACTTTAAACTAATTTCGGTTTTTTCTATATCGTAACTATATCTGGAATAAGAGTGTAACTTTTGTAATAAAAATGTGACAATTTCGACACAAATTCCAATCTACTTACAAACATATATCGCCTTCTATGTTACCGACAGCAATAATATCATGGGTAGGAGAAAACGATATAGTTGTAGCGGTAGAATCATGTAAGATATCCGGCGGCTGAAATTTTTTATTATTGGCACTATTTTTTAGTAATTTCAAAACATCATCCTGAGAATCTTGTTTTTCACGTCCAACTCGAAGCGATCGTACGCTAGCAGTGTCGTCGTCGTCATCGTCGTAATTTGAATCTTCAGCGGCATCTGCTGCTTCCAATTCGTAATCCGAATCTGAATCCGAGTCGGGTTCAGAATCGGAGAAATTATCGTTGCTGTCTATTTCGATGACATCATTTCCTATGCCATGTTCTACGACGGCGTCTTCATCTTCTAGCAGTTCGTATTGTACGTCGTCTATTTCTTCGCCTTCGTCGTCTTTTTTGAAGGAATTTCTAGCGGTGCCCATTTCCTGTTTAGCGATAAATTCATTCAGTGTTATATATTCAGGTTGAAGATTGAAAATAAAACAAAGATGGAAATGAAGAAACGATTCGTGTCGAAAAAAAGTGCGAGTCTTTGATTCAATAAGTATGGTAATAGAAAAACTAAACTGCAATGAAATACTTGTCAGCTTCTTTTGGTTCGTATAGATAATACAGCAACGAATCATAATAATGTATTAATCAGAACGCAAGCGAACTGTGTACTCAGCAAACTGTGTCACACCGACTATACTGTATTATCTCGCTATTTCAATATGTGTGATACTGGACGAATATGAATTGAGGAATTTTCGGTATTGCGTTCATATAAAAATGAATACGTATCAACATTGCCGCTATTCAAATTGATGATTCACCATAACACAATTGTGGTATGCACTAAAATGGCAACTTACTTGAGATTCTTAGCACCCCTTGGCACACAGTTCTCCAAGTGTTTACTGCTTCTTTCAACTGTTACGAAGATTGAAAAAAATTAGAATTGAAAATAAGAGGGAAGAGCAATATAAATTAAAAATTTAATAATTATATCGAACACTTTCATTCATTAATTCATTAAATTTATTTCTATGCAATGGAACCACATGCATGAAAATTATTATGATTGATAAGAAAGTAAAATTCGTCTAAAAATCACAATGCGAGCTTGATTATTTTTTTGAATTTTATTTGGATTTACAACAAGGAAAATTTGGATAGGTCTCGTGCTGTCTCATACTCATGCTCATGTTTCATCCTTTCATCATTTTATGAATGAGTTGAATGAACGAAAGACTCAAATTTCTCATTGTTTCAATACACCCCCTCTTCTTTCGTCTACCTCGTCTCCAAAAAAGTCTCGTGTGACTACTGATACTGATAACAAAATAGGAATATTTCGATTTCTTTTGCCGGAGTTTGGATAATTATAACATGAAAATTAAATTAATATGATATTTTGTAATTAAAGACGTTGATTTCGGAAACCATAGACAACAACGTAGAATCGAATTTATATGCTTAACTTTGTTTTACTTATCTGCATTCGAATTCATTCAATGTGCTTACCATCGAATACATTTAAGTGATATAAAATCTTGCTAAATCGGGCTGTTACTCATCTTTAGACCCAACATGTATTTGAAAAAATACAATTCCTGTTCGGTATGCGGAATGGGTCGAGTATTTATGAGTTACAGAAAGGTAAAATTTACATTTTCTATCCTTCCATCATTTGAAACACAATATTAACGATACCTTTAACTGTAGATGTCTACTAAATCCAAAACAATTTCCATACCTCACGTGGATCGTGAAATTTTGGATGGAATCGAAAGAGGAGAAATTACTCCGAAAAGCCATGCAGGAAAGTTGAAAATCGGTACCTCCGTCATGCCACCAGAATTGGTCGAAACCATCAAAAAAGTTATTTCTGGTAATGAGCGCTTTTGATGCAAAAACCTAAAAATTTCAAAAAACTCAAGTAATAATACGACGTTTTTCTGTAGAAGGTACAATAATGAAAAATTTGAAAGCAGACTCGGAACTTCTATGTAGTAATTTAATCACTCGGCAACTTCCGGCTACGAAACGTGATTTAGAAATCAAATTAAAATCGTCCATTGCTGATCGCATTCGGGTTAAACGAGAAAGTGAATATTGAATATAAATTGAAACTGAAAATATTTATATCACATTTAAATACTGTATTTTGTCCCTTAGAGAGTAACGACGATACCGAAGATATTGACCTAAAATTAAATCGCAAACAAATTGAACATAATTTGAATCAAAGAATCAAAGCTTGGTTTCCTGTGGAATATAATACTTATGTAGGCAAACAGTATCTGATTGGTCGTATGGCCGCTGAGTACGCGGCTTTGAATAAGATTTTTGCTGAAATAAATCATACATGTCCTTCGTTCAAGCCGCATTCCTTATTTGATTTCGGTTCAGGAGTTGGAACGGTAACATGGTGAGTTGTGAATTTTATCGTTGCGTAAAGATGATCAAATTTTAATGACTGAGTATATTTATTTCAAAGGGTTGCTCGACAATATTGGCAGCAATGGTTACAAGAGTACTTTTGCGTAGATTCATCACAAGATATGAACGATATTGCGAAATTGTTACTCAAAGGTGGCGACGAAAAAGCTAATTATCCTTTTCCAGGATTATATTTTCGACAGTTCCTTCCCGCCACAGTTTCGGTGAGTATCTTGTTGATTCTCATCTGTATTACTAGAAAAGACTCTAAAACGTATCTATCATTTCTTAGTCCAAGTATAGTTTGGTTGTGAGCTCTTATTCGCTTTTTGAGTTACCATCGGTTGAAACAAGGATACAAACTTTGTCTAAATTATGGAATAAAACTGAAGATTTCTTAATTATCGTCGAATACGGAACGAAGCATGGTTTTCAGGTAAGTCACAATTGATTTTTATATAATTCGAAAAAAAATTGTCATTTTTGTTTTTACAGTTAGTAAACGAAGCTCGTGATTTTATTCTTCAAAGTGAATCAGAAAACGAAAAATCTACCGGAGTTCATATTCATTCACCGGTAATTTTTATGCGATATACTTGACCAATCAACATGAATATTTGTTAACTCATTATGTGTATGCGGCAGTGTCCACACGAATTCGATTGTCCATTATCTCTTACCACCGAAAAACCATGCCGTTTTTATGTACCTTACCTTTTACCACCATTTGGAGGAAATTCATATTATAAAAGTGAACTCTTTTCTTACGTCGTTTTAAGAAAAGGTATGTCTTCGCGTTGATTATTTTAATTACGAGATCGCTTATTTCAAATTTGATATTTTCAGGTAAAAGACCTTCTTCTGATAAGCAATGGCCTCGAGTATTAAAGACACCTGTTAGACATAAGAATCGTGCTCATTGTAAATTATGCTCTAAAGATGGAAAAATACACGATCTACTTTTTTCGAAAAGTAGATATGGACTGTAGGTTTACATTTGATATTTTTTCCAAAAGACGAGAATTTTTGTGTTTATCCAGATTTTTTTCTTGATTAATTTAGCACAACTTATCATTGCGGTAGATCTGTAAAATGGGGAGATCGTTTACCTGTGGAGATAACGGAATGTGAAAAAGATTAATAATGAAGTTCACTGGCCTATTGATTGACATCGCTTTTAACTGTTTTCGACAAATTTAATATTTTTTCAGGAAATTTCATTTAAAAAAAAATATTATATTGTTTTTTTTAACCTTTGTATTTTTTTTCTCTCCTATGTAAATTAATATTTTATGAATTATTCTTGTCGCTAAAATGAACAAGAATTTCAAGTATACAAACATGCTGAATATAAAATTCAACAAAATTTTGACGAAAAATGAATGCGCTACAATAAGCAGACTAGACTAACATTTTTATTACATAAATAATCGACCATCAAATTAAATTATAAAAAAATGAAACAAAATCTCAACAATTTTATTCTCGTTCCTTCTTGTCGGGTTGCGAATTTACTTCGGTATCTTCAAGACGTAAATCAATGGGTTTATCATAACCCATTATATTTTTATAATACTCAACATTCGAGAATTTTGAATGATCAAAAAATAGAGGATAACCTTTAATGTTAGCAACGATAAAAAATTTGCTGATTTCAGGCACAACAACGTCTTCCGGGGTGAAAGTAATCTACAAAAAAAAATCAATCATTATTACTCTTATTTCCGAAATGTTTGTTTAAAAACAAATAACTCACCAATTTCTTTTTGAATAATAATGTGCGAACTTCCGCTATGTACTGTTTATTCGTATGATCGTAAAACATTTTAACGCAGTATTTCTTAGCGACCAGATTTATTATAAAAGGTGTAAGAACGTTGAACATCAAAAGGGTGCTCATACCAATGAACAAAACGCGTTGGTCAGCAGCTTCAAGACCGTTGTGTAAATCCTTCAAAACAAGCGCAGCTAGAGTACTAGTACCCAACGTGAGAACTTTCACGCATTGAATCTTCCCGCTCAACGGACCATAGTAAATTTGCTCCACTTGGGATATATTTTTAGATGGGGCATCCTGAAATCATATAACGTGAAATTTACCACAACAATACCCCAATTTTTGAGTACATAAATCATGTTCACTCACATCTGTGGATTGAAACCTGACGGTCAGTCGTTGAATATTGTTGCATTTTGTTTTCGAAAATGGAAATAAAGGCTGAGGTGCTTGGTTATTGAACATGGAACAGCTTCTTCTGCAGGTCCATTTCGTCAGCAGTACTGAACCCAATCTTATCATGGTAACGATACCGATGTGATGTCTAGTAATTATGATACGATGATGAACATTGAAATCGATGTAATTATTTAAAAGTGAATTATGGCGTATAGTTTTTAGAGTGCACTGTCTCCACTACACTGAACGATCCTCAATTCCTTGATTGTCAAATCACTAATCACTTCACTGAAATTTCAAAAACAGGTGTCAAGTAAGGAACGGGAATATGGAAGGAATCAAGGTGAAGAAAATGAAGAATATCAAGTAGAAGGATTTCAAGGAAATCAATTGAAAGTGAGAAAGAGTTGTAAAATCTGAATCGCAAATGTAATTTTTGATAAAAAATTGCCGGTGGAGGTTCAAGTTTAATTCATATTTCAGCAGAAGATACGGACGGAAAAGTAAAAGGTGAAATGAAAGATTCCCAAGTGAATCAGTGAATCAACGATGACACGTGTCACGTTTCAAACTGTTACGGTTAAAGTTACGATCTTTGCGGCATTACAAAACGTGGTACAAATTACAGAAACTTCGGGTTTCGACATGTCAACCTTCAGTCCTTCAAAAAAAACATGCTGTTGAATTTTTCTCCTTATATTCAACAAAATGTACCATAAATCACGATCTCACTCGAATAAAACCTAATAAAAGAGAGAAGCTATTCGGTTGACGTAAACGAAGGAAACATTGAAATTCATAACATGTGTATGCTAGAATCAAAGGTAGAACTCTCCATTTTGGGGCATATTGAGTTAGGATCGGATTTTAGTAGAATGAGGTGCCCTCTATCGATTGAAAGTGTCAAATCTCCAAAAAAATGCTTTTAACAAATGGTCAAATTCAAGGTCCAAGTGGCATGCTGGAGCCAAACCCAGACTTCTCCCAGGGAGAATTCTGGGTTTGGCACAAATATCTGTTATCGCTATAATTTTTCTCACGTTGTAAGCGTTGTTCTCTCCGGCTTAAGTGAATATTGTTTGAAATGGTTTGAAATGGACAATCTAGACGAATCAGCAACACCTTCGAGGACTTTGAGGGTGAAAAAAAGAGTACCATTCCTACCATTTTTCTTGAAAATGCTTTAAAAGACTCCTGAATGAAAATGGGGGGGAGAATCTTTTTTTGCCGGGATCTTTTTCAGGATGGTTATACCTATCTATTGACCTAACAGTTGTCCCTTATCAGTGACCCACGGCTCTCCTCCAGTTTTTTGCGATTTTCTCGAAATCGACTTTTCGGAGAATTCTACCTTTGATTCTAGCATACACACATTATAAGTAACGTAAAACGTAATTGACATACAATGCAATCGTCAAAAATTACAAATTAGATTAAAAAATCATCAAGTAGGAAATCGCTTTTTTTTCCATTTTAATAAAAAATAAAATTGTCTCCTTTTTTTTGTTGAATTGCTATTCAACACCTTACACGAAAAAACTAAAAAAAATTTAACTTAAATTTATCAACGATAAATCGTAAAATTTGACGTAAAAATTTATTTCTAATTTTTAACATATAACTTATCGTCATTTAATATCTTGAACACACGCTTCAAATCATCAAATAGCACCACCATCTCTCATATCTTAATTTTATGTTCTTATTCGCGAATCTTTGAACTATAACTTAACATACTCGTGCAACATGCACTCACAAGTCACCATGAATTTCAACATGACAATATAGTCTACTGAGATCGCATGCAAGATCTGTACTAATACGAAGAATATGTATAGTAGGAGTACTCGATGACTTGTAACAGCAATACTAGCACTACCACTACCATCCGCATATACTGTATAACAAAAATAACGACGATAGAGAAAGTACGTCAATCTACATTGGAGACGGGCATATTGGCGGCGAATTTATTAACAAACGTATCGCTTACGAAATACTCGTCTTAGGCGATCCTTGATCTTTGAGATATTGAAAATTAGTACCAAACCAGTCATTACGTTTATATTTTTAATCGCATCGGGTATATTACTAATATTTTAAATTTATCGATCGCAATTTCACGGCATCGCATCTACTTGAAGGTATCACAAAATGAAGGTAAGCGCATGCTTCATTTGTTGTATACCTTTGCCTGTATCTAACTACTTAATATCCAACATAATAACCACTTTATATCAATTATGCATACCTAAACATTACAAATCATGTGTTTAATGTACGTGTAATGGGAAGAGCGGTATGCGCAGATTTCCATTGCTTAGGTATTGGTCAGTGAAAAGAACAAGGTGAAGTTGTAGGAGGAATAATTTAAAATTCATCTAACTACTGATAACTTGGTTCTTCTGTGGGTTAAGATCGATAATAATAAGCCAAGTTACGTAGCTGACTGGTTGTCTTACAAATTATTTCTATCCTATTTCAAATAATGGTATATTTTAACATGCTCGAAACTATCTACGTTTTATAATCGAATTCTATCGATGAATTTAAATTATCGCATCAATTTAAAGAACGAAAAACCGGATTTGATTATTCTCAGAATGAACAAAACATCGAATTCACCTACTTCTGAAAAATTAATCCATCACAAATACTACGCCTGCCATTTATGAAGTAGGCAAATCATATTTCATAAATGCATCTTTCATCGCATCACTAGCTAATTCAGGTTTTGATTTACACATTTAACATTGGTACCGTAATACACGAAGATTTTTTCGAATATTTATTGTCGAGTAACGAAAAATAATAAACATGAGATTTTTTCGACTCAAAATCTAATTCCTGTAAGTTTCCTTAGAACATTATCTACAATTTCATGTGAATTTAAAGATATACCACGCATGTTGCAGTTATTTGGAGTTATTTATTTATGGATCTTCTCATGGACACTGATAAGTGTTTCAGAAACACACGCGCGTCCGTACGATCCCGAAGACAAAGACATAAAAAACTTTTTTCCAGCTGCAGGCAAAGATTTCGAAGCGTTTTATCCGCGAGAAGCATACGGAGTGAAAAACGGTGCAGCTAGGCCATCTCATGGTCATGGCAGTTTCTACAAATATAGAAATCCAGCTTTAATAGATGCTAAAAATTCACCAGCATACGGATTCCGTTTCGACGGTGGTCGAAGATTCAATTTTGATTGAAGTTGATACTTTTTTATTTTATGAAAAGGTTGCTGATAAGCAGATACGTTTGATATGTATTGTTTTAAAACTTGTACTAAAAGCTCATTAATTTGCATTTTTATTCTAATAAATTGATTATCTTTGATAATACATGATAATGGAATAAGACTAGCTCTATTATCTGTAATTTATTTATTAATACTTTGCAAATATGTGGTATGCATAATATTGCATATCTAGTTATCTACGCGTAAGCAGGTAGCTACAAGTAATAAGTACCTTCGTGGTAAATAATTTGCAAAACGGAAATGAAAATTGAACGAAACAAATATATTTAACAATAACGTATAAATTCATTAATAAATATCCATCTAGGTTCTTACATTGTACTGTAGGTTAGGTAAGTAATTTAATGATAAAAATCTCGTCTAACAGGTTGCGAGTTGGTGAATCTGAAAACCTGTTAAGTTCCTAAACGGTGTGTTTAATAATTAGCCGAATTTTGAAAATACACACCTTTAATAATTAATTACATTCGTTTGGAACATATAAATCATAAATTAAAATTGAAAACGTTTTACAAGAGGTTAATCTTTACAGAAATGTAGGTAAGTATTAAAAAAAATAGATAAGAATTCCCATCCAAAACTATCACTAACAGCGAAGACGATAAACTGAGTTATTTAGGTGGTTTTTATACTTCCGAGAATTTTTCCGGCTTACGAAACTAATTTAAAACCGTTCTTTAACACCTAGTTATTTTGAAACTAAAATTATTGAAAAAATGAAAGTTGCATATTTTGAAATAATTTCAGAGATCGTTTCAAACAAAAATGAATACGGCATTTAACTTCTGAATAATTACGTAGCATCGATGTTATTTGTTTTTCCATTCATCGGCGCCATATTGATCTAAATTTATCTCATAATCTTGTTCATTCACCGGTAACAATGGTTTATAGAATTGTTTATCGTGTGAGTCCGAAAAAGCGGATACGAAAGGATAACCAAGCATCGCGAATCTATCTTGTTTATTAACCACCGGTTCGGAAGGACTAGCGCTCATGTAAGCGATTAATTCGCCGGTAGTGATATGATCGGACTTGAACTTGGTGTTGGTCGAATCTGAAACAGGTGTCTCTGTCTCGCCATCTCTATCTTGGTCAGTGTCACTGATAGATGCTCTCGATGGAACGCGATCGTTGGATTTTTTTGAAGTCGATGACGAAGTACGTGAATTGGTCGACGGTTTGGATACTTTATGATTAAATATCAACGATTGACTTTCCTTCGAGGCGATTTCATCCATATCGAAAGATACGTTTGATTTTTGATCATCGTTCGAAGTCGTAGATTTACGTTTCTTCGAAGAATGCCCTTGATCGTCGTCTATATCGTCGATATTTTCGTTATGTTTGTTACGATAACGCGAACTATAAACTATGTCTTCGTCGATCTGCTGTGCCGGACGACGTTTCACGGCCAAGATACCATTTTCTTGATCGCTGACAGAACTGGAGTCGGTCTCGTAACGATTTGAATCGTCTTCGCCGAATATCGACGATAAAGAATACCTGTTACGATCACGTTGTTTATTGCGACGTTGAGATTTGTAATTTTCTTCGCGTTCGTTTTCGTTTTCGTTGTCTTGGTTGTTCTGACGGTGGAAATTCTTCAAAGGGTGATTCCTGATGTTGTTTATTTTAAAGCGATGATTTTCATCTCGAATGGGCGACGGTTCGTCGAAGGCTTCATAAGGCGAATATTTTTGTTGAAATTTATACGTAGAAAACGAATTCGTTGGTCGGCCATGTAATCTTCCTGGTTTAACGTTGCGTTTCGCACCTAACCATTCGTCTGGCTCTGGATATCCTTCGCTACCTCGATTAAATTTGAACTTCTTGCCGTAAAATTTGACAAAATCGTTACCTCCATCTTGTCCACCGATATGCATATTGTTATCACCATGCATCATAAAGTTTGGAGCCGTAGCGTAAAAATCAAAATCGTAATTCGACAAAGGTACACGTTTACCTACGGAGTATTTCGACGATAAAGCTGGTTCGGCGTCTTCATAAGGTTCGCGATTTTTCGTAAACCAATCGGCTTCGTTTTCTTTATCCACATCTTCGTAATAATCATCATACGGGAGTTCGTCCTGAGCAGCGAAATTCGAATATCCTCCGCGATACGGATACGACGGAAATGACGTAGGGGTGTCTTTGAAATACCTGTAACGTGATTTCATGCGATATCTCGGAGGCGGTAAACGATTCGGAGGGTATTTACGACCATCGAAAGGACCATTGCGGTATTTTGGGAATCTCCTGAAATACTTCGGGTTCGATAGTTCATCCGATGCTACGGCCGCAGCTACGGCTACTTCGGCTGAGCGCGGTTGCATCGGACGATACGCCGATGGTGGCATCAGCCTTAGGTAACGACTGCGACGATAATTTTCCGTATCGTTTGATTTTATCTCCGTTCCGAGGGATTTTTCGAGTTGTTTTTCTTCAGCCACAACCGGTGTTTCTTTTATCATCTCTTCGATGTGGTTGGATATTTCGCTGGGGAAAATTGTGACGTGATTCTATTATTACGAGAAGTTATATAGTACCTCTTTCCACTCTATCGTTGATTTTCATTTTTTTTTTCAAAATTTATTAAATTAAAATGTTCTCATTATCTGTCTTCTCTTCACACTTCTTTTTCTTAAATTCAAACTGGAACTAGAAAATACCGAAAAATTGAGTCTTATCGTTTTATCAATTACCCAAATATTGTGAGCCCATAAATTTTTTTTAATTTCCAAAAGATATCCTTATCAAAGGAAAATATTTTCAATAAAATAATCCCTGAATGAATTTCGTTCAACGTATAAATATTCAAAAAAATATTTTATTGGTTGTACTCACCATGATACATTTCCGGTGAAATATGTTATTGCAGTGATAGCCGCCAGGAATATCTGAAAATGGTGATTTTTATTAAAACCAAGAAATTTTTCTGAGTATCGATTAATCTTAAATTTACAAAATTTAGTGTTAATAAAAATAACTACAGATTTTCAAAAAAATAAGTAAACAAATAAATTAACGTAGAAATGAAGTCGTTAGAATAAAATTCTCTCTGCATTGTCTCAAAATTAATTATATTCTGAAAATTCTAATACAATTTTCAATGAATTTATTTATTTGTAAAAATGTTGTGGAATTGAGCATTTTTTTTTAATTTTTTGCAAATGAAAATTACCTTCATTAATACTTAACAATAAGTAATAAAATTTCAAGAATTTAGAAAATCTTAATAGTTCTATTTACACTTTGTTTATCAAACAAAAATCGTTCATAATTTCATTCTAAAAATTAGTCTACGAGGAATTTTCACATTTTTGCTTATTTTCTCTTCTCTCGAATAGAAAATTAATTTCAAAATATTATTGTAATATCCATTTAATTTGATGAAATAAATAGGAATGGAGATGACTTTGACAGTTGCCTTCAACAACTTATTTTATTATATCTCCATTAAATAATTATTTCATTCCGATTATAACAATTTTTCCATCATAATTTCTCTGCCACTGCCAAAGTAATTTCGTTTGCGGAATAAGGCGAAATGAAGAATCACGTCAAAACACGTGATTGTTTGTTCAAACTTGACAAGGCTGGTAAATGGAATAATTTAAATTTAGTTGCTTTAGTAATTCGCAATTTCTTAATTTTTTCGAATATAATTTAAGGTAAAAGATACTTCGCATGAATTGCTAACAGATTCGCGATTTATTACTTTGTAATTTAATTCAATACTTACGCTTATCGAAGGACTTGAACATAAACTGGAAAAATAATTGGTAACTGTGAGCTGCATAATTAACCAAAATGGTCGTTAATTCGTCGAAAAAATAAATTGAAAAAAATCACCAAAAACTATAAACTAAAAAACGAAACAACGGTAAAAGCACGTGATAAAATTCGACGCATGCTAATACGAATTTTCTTTTTTTTCATCAAATGCATCGTAACAATATGAAGGCGAAAAAAATTGAAAAAATACGAAGTCCATACTAAGCGAATAATGGATTAATAATAAACATAAACAGAAAGAATTGACCGTGAACTTGCGACTACTTGAACAAATCGAATTGGCTCAACGACCAAGATCGCAAATGCTGTTTTCGAGAGCTTCTTTTTTGAGGTTGTTACGGCGAAAGGGAAGGTCGCGGTCGCGTATCCGTAAATACTTATATTATACGTGTATAAACGACTATATGTTTATGTAAATCGATGGCTATGCGTGGCTATACCTCAAACGGGTACCTCTGCACCTATATTTTATAGTACTATGATGCTGATAGTGTCGTCGTTGTCCAACGTACACATTTATCTATCCTGAGAACCAAACGAGTAATGGCACATTAATTAAACGCGTTCGATAACGTATTACTCGGCTTGATGAAATTGACGTAGAATCTGACGTTCTCGCGATTTTGTTTTCACGTAATTCTCACGATGTCTTTTCTCATGGCCTGTGGAGGAAAATTTTTGAGATTATTGCCAATAAACTCTCCCAGTATTTGGGAGTAGAGAACGTCTGAAAAATTATCTTTAATGATAAATACGTAATTTGTTAAACATCTCTTTTCATATCATCGCAGTTTCGTAGATATTCGAGCTAGTAGCCAATTAGCCATAAATAGAAGAACTTACTTATTCAAAATACGTATCTAACTTGCTAAAGAATAAGTCAAAGAAGTACATATCTGAAAATTTCCTAAATTGAGTAACAACCGAAAAATTGGAAAAACATCTTTCACGATGTTTTTGATGGACGAAACATAGTCGAGTGGAATTATGTAGTAGCTAGTTAATGAACACCAATGATTCCCATTTGAAAATCTTTGAAAACTATTCTTGACCTGGAGCTACTTATATCACTGGAAAATTTACAGTGGTTTGTTTTGTATTGTAAATAAACTTGAATTGAATCGTGTTTGATAATGATTTTGGTATTTGAAATAGAACATCTTCATTAGGTGTTTCAGTTCACTGAAGTATGAACACTTGAAAGACAAGTACTTTTTTCTACTACAAACAGATTGCTTATCAGTTCGAAATTAAGTTATTTTTTCCAAGTCTAGCGAAATCACTATTCATATCTTTCGATTATCTTGAAAAAACCTTCATTGCAATGACTTTATTTACAAGTTTTTCACCTTGCAAATATCTTCATACTTCATACATCAGCGTTGATTGATAAATACGTAATTTAACCCCGACTAACCCCTAGAAACCAATGCAACCTGCGACCGCGTACTTGCGGCATTTTCGCATTCCGAGAAAAAAAAAGAAAGTCCAAAGAAAGGAAATAAGGAAGATACTAGGAAGAATGGCATTACAGAGGTAAAATATCGCAACTGTCATACTACATACGCATATACAGTACGCAGTGAGAGTGTATGCTAGCGTGCCTAGTAATGTACATCGGAATTCGAATGACCGTTGAACTGTATAGTTTACCTATACCAGCTACATCTGCCGATCGAGCATATAATAGAAAGAAATCCGCGTTTCAATGTAGGTAAAACTAGACAAGACGGTGGAATAAGAAGAGAAATTAAATTTAAAATGCAAATTAAATGTGGTCGGCTTTGTGAAGGTGCAAAGGTCGCGTACTCGGGTATTCTTTTCACCTGTATTCGTACGTATCATCCAAATGCGTGATGCTGATGATGGTACGAGTACGTGCAGGCGTACTGTATAGTATCGTATGCTTAATACTTATACAAACGCGTATCTAATACGTATACCGCCTATACCGGTATCTTTATCGTAGGCCTACAGATACGTACTTATCGGTAACTTTTTTTAATCGTAGCATTTCGCATCAACGTGAAGGAAACATGTCGTCTAAAGAGTACAAAATGTCGGCTATGTCAGCGAAATGACGACTATATACGCAGGATTTGGTTGCAGAGCTAATCTTGAGACCATCTTGTCGAGAACTTTTCTCACGTTTTAAATTAATATCATTCTCGACAAACGGAACCCATGGCTGATACGTTCACACCATTTACTCGTATACAAATATCAACGTATAGGTGTACAGTATTATAATTGATATAGCAGTTATCGACGAGGCGTGGATAACAGGGATATCGATGAGAGAACAGCAGCGACTGCTTTCTAGTCTCGCACTCGGCCATTTGCGTGATTAGAATTTTATCAAATAAACAAATCGTTATTCGTCTTGTTTAATAGGTAATTCAATTTCTAAACTTAATAAATATTTTGAAATGCGAGTTTTGCATTCATTCAACCAAAGAACCACGTAAAATAAATTTCTTATTTCGAATATTAGGCAAATGTGTACAGCTGAATAAACTTTAAATATAACGTAAAGATAGCATAGGTGTTAATCAACCCTCAAGCTTTACGAAGTGGCTCACTGATTCTTGCGGATGCCATAGTTTCATTATTCGGAACGATGTTTTTACTGTAAGTGAAGCTATAAAACAATCGAATATGCTGAGAAATATAAATCGTTCATTCAGAATTATAGTATACGAGATTCTTAGAAAACGAAAACTATCGAAATACTGTACTTTTCATAATTTGCTTTCAAATTTTCGAAATCTCAATTTTATACAACAAAGCTGATTTCCTTCTGAGTAATCATCAATTAAGCTGAAGTTCAACGATAGATATATACCTCTTTGAATAAATACGTATCCACTGTAACAATGGGAAAATTTTTTATTCATAAGGACGCGTTAGCGTTTTGCCGACAGCAAAAACAAAACAAATTATAGTCGGTTTCCATGGAACATCCTATACTTTCGCTCCTGCATTTACGTATCTGCAAAACCATTCGAATACCTTATTTATCAATATGCTGATAACTATCTGAAGAGTAAATAGAAAAATATAATTACACGCTACATACACCTGTATCGTTACCTCTGCTGAACGGTGACTCTCAATCAGGTGCATCTTGTGTCGATTGCTAGAAACTTTTTTCGAAGAATTTTTAAATACCGGTTAAGAAATACCGAGAGCTTTTTCGTACGCACGTAATGTCCTTATTTACAATCAATACTTATCACTTATCAGTTATCGCATACATGCTTGTCTTACTAATAAACGTAAATTGTATGGTGAATCTGGATATCATCTGATATCACGCAATAAGAGGTACAATTGCGATTCCAGATATTCGTCTTGTCACCAGTTCAAGAGTAACGCTTCATTGATTCGGCCAACAGATTTCATTACCATTTTTCTTCTGCTTCAGCAACACTGTACCCATTTACTGTTAGACATGTATAATTAATTCGACATTTCGAATTATACGGCGTAAAAGAAGGGATTAAACTGTTGGTTTTGTATACCAGTAGGTAATTAGGTATACATATAGTTACTTAGTGTATCTTATTGTAAGAAACAAGATGTTGAGAGTAATATAAGCTGTAAATCAAAATTCAACAATGCTGTACCTAATACACGAAATCCATAAATTTTGCTCCAGTCCACGAAGACATCTATATACAAGTTTTCACGTTTTACAATTCAGATGTAGACTTACAATGCGAGCAATGTTTTTTTCATAGGGAATGGAATTGTAATAATCAAATCACGTATATACGATCGCAATTGCAGAACTGTTTGATACAGCACCTCAAAAGAGTAACTATGATTTCAATTTGATTGCAATTGACGTAATCGTTCTCCACATGATTTATTTGTAACTAATTCAATGTTGCGAGTTGTTCCACCATTCATCATTCATCAGTCTTAGTAATATGATTTGATATTTCTCGTTTGAATTGATCGCTCGATTGTTTTAATTTGATTTCATTCAGGAAGTAAACAGTGCTGCCAATTGACAATCGCTGTGAAAATCTTCAGCGATTTGAAGTCTGAATTTGATTGGATCACCATGTGGACGAGTAAGTGATTTAATTTTGTATTAAATTTCTCTTCGCTTCTTTGAAAATTTCATTTCAAATATAACATCTACACGCAGATTTCTTTGTTTTTTTTTACACGATTGATAAGAATTTCTGTTTTGGGTTTCGATGCTTGGTCATTGGTCTTTCTGTTATCAATTTTCAAAATCGTAGGAAAAATGCCAACATCCAAATTTCTTTTCTCAAACATCGAAACCGTCGTCAATTGAATTAAATTCCAAACTTATGTCTTATTTCGATTATAATATTGTCGTTAATTATTAATATAAAATACCTACTTTTTACAAAGGAAAAAAAATCAAACAATTGAACTCGAAGAATCGTACAGTTGCACATCCTACGTTAAAATTGAACAATAAAAGCTTATTGTGTATGACTGCGATTATACAATAATTCGTCTCCTAAAAATATCACGTCTGTACGTATATAAATCAACTTTCCAGTTACATAATATGAAAAGAAGTTTTGTCTCGTAGAGGTGCACCTGCACACGTGCATGTGAGCTGCTCTCATAATCGTATCAGTATCGTTTAACGCAACTGGCACATGCTGATGTGCATAATATTTGCAATTTTTGATAATATGCGTAATTCTCGAACCACATGAAGGGTCGTTGAGTAAGAATCGTGTTAAAATATAAGATAAAAACCATTATAGATGTGTCCATATACGAGGAACTGCGTGCTGCGTATTGATGGAATAAAGCATATCGGATAATGAAATATATATATATAAAAGTATATAGGTACGTGTAGATACGCGGACACGGACATAAGAAGTGGACGGAATAAAGGCTTCTGTGCGAGTATTACGCGGTAGTTGTGTGGCTGTTGACTATAACGCGTAAGATTTTTTTGACAAGACAATAAATAATTGCCCGTGTCACCGGTATTTAGTGAAGGGCTAATTTGTTGAGTTTGTTTTGCGATACGTACAACAATTATTAAACAGATATAGGCTACGATTTATTCGATTGGTTCCGCCGCTGTGCAATAACGTCGCCGATGTAGGTAATCACGCGGTTGGTCGGCACGTATCTATTGCGAATATCTTTTTTTTTCATGGTAAATACGCGCGACACACCGTCGTTTTATGGTGGCAAACGACGATTTATTTACTTGCATTTCTATATAAATGGAGTAAAGTACAAATACCGTTGCGCAGTGCAAGTACATTTTTCGTGATTCGTTGACAATTTTTTTTTAATTATTGATTCATTTTGCATATTAACTCGTTTATTTATTCGGTTGTTTGTTTACCTATTTTATTGTGAATGAAATAATGCCAAGTGCGTCATGACGAAATATAGCAGCGCCAGTTCGAGTATTACGACCTTTGTTCTAATTTCATCAACGGTACGCTTCATTTATTGTTTATTCGCCTATTGCAAATTCTATATATGAATGTATTTATTTAAATGTTGGATGCAGGCTATGCAGTACATATCACTTAGGCAGTTTCGCGCATAAATAAATAAAGATGCATATAGAATGCACACCCTATTCCAATCCGCTTACTCAGCTTTACCATAATACTGACAGATGTAAATTTATTAAACGACAAAAATTACTTACGTACGTACCGCACTTGATTTTTTGCTTTTCGCTGAAACATGTTGTACACTCGTTTGAGAAGTTCATTAGGCATCGATCGTAATTCATCGTCGTTTATACGTAAACAGATAATACTGCAAACTAAAATCAAGTCGACATGGGCAGCGACGCAAGAAAACGTCGAACCACATGCAGCAGTGACTCAACCAATACCAGAAGCCATCAACACTGTTGATAATCTAGCCGAACCTGACGAGTAAGTTCACTTTTATCATTTTGTTGATGATAGATAAATCGTCTTTCATGTGCGAAGATTACCATAAAAAAAAAGTTAATTGGCAAATGTAAAGATACCGGTATTTGGTACCTGCGAATATCCACAGGGAGGGTGAGGGAACAAAACCAATAAATTCTTCTCAAGGCTCTCGTATGTCCATCATTTGGACATTACATCTACTTAGGCGTTGAAAGATTGAGATTCGTTTCAACCTAAATTTCATAATTACGCCGCGGTTAATTTACAAAAACTTCCTGAAATCATATCCATTCGATCTACTTAACACGAAATATGTCCGCAGGCACCACCGAATAGTAATACTTGTACCACAAGTAGTTCACCCCGAACAGGCGAAAAAGAAGAAGAAAAAGAAGAAGCCCAAAGTGCACCACCACAACGTCATACCGGTTGTTCATTCGGGCAAAGTAATTCACGCGCATCATCATCACGGCAGCGTGGATCACGCGCATGCGCACGCCGCCAAAGCCAAACATACCCATAAGCATTATGGAAACGGTCACCATAAGCATAGTCATTACGGCGTGGGCAAAATAACGCATAAACACGGAAAAGCACCTCCCTCCTCCTCCTCATCATCCTCATAAACCCAACACTTGACCGAATTCATAAACCAGAACGTTGGTCCTGCCGCATTTCCATATCGCACCGTAAACTACCCTCCGCTTAATCGATACCAACAACTGCAACAGCAGCAAAATATACTGCAGCAACAACAGCACCAACAGCAACAACAACAACAGCAATACCTACCTCAACGGGCTTTCGGAAGACCGCCGAATTTTTTCAACAACGCCGCCGATCCGAATCCCCTTTATGCTCCTAATCTCGCTCGATATCGATTTACCGCCAACGAAAGACGCGACGCTTTCGGCCCTCCTAGTGCACCGAATGCGCAATTAATACAAGTACGACGGGTACCATCGTCCAAAGAATCAACATCGAATTTGGCTTCGTTTTTGGGTAATTACGGCACAGGATCTGCGGCCAATGAAGCCGGAGCAGCCGCCGCCGCCGCCGCCGCTGCCGCATTGACCCTCGAAAACGAAAACGAAAACGAAAATGAAAACGAAAATGATAATGAAAACGAGAACGAGAACGAGAACGAAAACGAAAACGAAGAAGACGAAGGATACGCAAACGGTGCTTTGGAATATGCCGTCGAAGAAACCGCATTTCCCGGTATTCCCCGTCAAAAGGAAAACTTCGCTTTACAACTCAACGCCGTAGACGAAGGTAACGACGACGAGGCAACTTTTCATCACAAGACTTTCGCTTATCCGCCATTCGCGTCGCCTAGAAACAAAGTAATCGCGTACAGCGACGCTTACCATTATCAATACTAAAATCATCAACGTTGAATAACCTTTCATCTATATTTGCGGAATTCGTTCGGTTACCTTAGGAAACCGAAATTGTATTTATCGGTTATTGAAAAGATAGAAATGAGTTCGGTTGAAAATCCAAAGAAAAAAACATGAGTCAGGATCAGGTATAATACATAAATAGCGTATCTAACGTTAATCTGCATATAAATAGGTAGTTACGTAGGTAATACATGTAGATAATGGAAGTTAAACTGCCGTAAAGATATAATGATTTGAGAATACCTTTCAATAATGAGAATTTATACTTTCATTCTTTATTTTTCGTTTTTACAAAAAGCACGCAAAAATCGACTCAATAAGCGAAGAATACAAGAATAAAATTCTACAAGCCTAGTCAATTAAAAAAAAAAACTTAATCTCAGGTTCGCCTGCTGTGCGCAATACGAAAGCTACAGAAAAAGAGAAAAATCTATTGGTAATTTTAGTAGCGGGCGTGTGAGAGACGTCAAACTGGACCACTGCCACATATGTTATTATAAGTAGGTAATCGTAAAATTATACGTTTGATGCTGCGTACCTGTGTATAGTGTTGATAATTAGGTATTTGATATACCTTTGCCTATAGACGTATGTAATACGTAATATTCCAATATTAGAGGTAAATAGTGTGAAAACGTCTCATGTAAAATTTTCATTACAGTGTCACTATCATTTTACGTGTCATACTCATAATGTCATAAGATGTCATTTTATGAATGAATAAATTGAAATAACGCGTGTTGTAACATGCGGTAACAGGAAAATTAGACTGTTGGAGATGATTACACGCGTAATAGGAAACGTTATTTAATTCTATGGTCACAAAGACATGACCAATAATGAAATATGATACATAGATAGAGATAATACGTATATGAATTTACAATTTATACATCTGTTATCAAAAAAGTACTTGGTGATCTAACAAGTAACTCTTGAGCTTGTAAAAATTTAATGAATGAAGTGATTGTGATTTGCTTCCTTTGTAGTTTTTTTGAAATGGCAGTTGAATAAACATAAGAATATTTAAAATATAGCAAAATTTAATTATTCCGTGATATCGTTATTGTTTGGAATAAATTTTATTCGTGTTCGAAACAGAGTTCAATTTCTTTCAATATTTTTCATTTCCTTATTTAAAAAGAATTGCGAACTTGGTATTGAGAATCATTCAAAAGTTCAAAACATTCACAGAACAATCTTCAAATGACAAACATACCAAACTAAAACAATTTTTCTGTGACATTAAACAAAACGTTATCAAGAGTATGAAATTTGTGGTTGTAGTTGTACAATTTTCAGGAATCAGGATATAAAATATAAAATTCCACGATGTAATCGTTGAAATCGATGAAAATAAATATAAACACAGCAGTTTATAAGTTAGAAGTTCATTCGATATGAATTTTTCTGACAATTAATCATTATCTAAAAGCTGATTTCTGGTGGCAGTCGTGATAATAATGATATTTTTCATTGTCTTGTCCCAATTCCTGATCTCATAATTATTTCAACCTATATTAGGGAATTTCTGAAGTAATTTGATTACTACGAAGCAAATAAATTGATTATAGTGGTAACGCGAAGTTACGCCTTCAATTAAAGAAACGGCAAATCTATGTACATGAAGTGAATACTTTAGATATGTTGAGGAAGGGGAATCATAACCAGCACAAGTTGAGATCTTCATGGATAATTTTATTTAAAAAAGGAATTTTCAATACGTGACGAGGATCGCTGGAGGAGAATTACACTCAAAAATGAGCAATTGAAACAATTCAAGGATAATCTTGAATTCTGTAATGATTCCATCAAAATGTCCTTTCTCTCTTGCCTCGTTTTTCATTTGCTAAGTACGAGTTATCAGCAATCAAAAGTATCAAATTTTACACCATTCAGTTCTCAGTTGAATAGTTGTGTAATTTATAAAAATGCTGCGTTATCAGTAACCTCAAACCTCAAGACGACGGTAAAGAAGTTTACTCTGCGAAAATGTAGTACAGCGTGTATTCCAATTTATAGTTACACTGCATTTTAAATGAATTCGGTTCGGCGATAGATAATTTGTGCAGCACAACAGTATATCCTTGATCATATCATTTTTATAAAGAAAAATTAGATGCTGCTAGCTACAGATGCAGTAACTCAAGCTTTAATGGTTCACTTGACTCTGAAAGGGATTATTTCTTCGATCTCAGAGCACTAGAATCTAGATGAATATGAAGCAAAAAGTATCTTCAACATCGAACGTTGTCTCGATTCAGTTGATAAGTTTATCAAGCTTACTACATTATTCCATTTACGTTATCTATGAATATTAAGTACATAAGTGTGCGAAACATCTTTTTACTATAATTAACGTACACTTATACCTTCGTGCAATCATTAAGGGAGAAATTTCATACAGTCGCCTTATTATCGTATTTCTATGTAAGCGATGCGTTCGTTGGAAAACTGTTAATAAAGGAAGTTGATTCGTGTAAATATGTAATAAACCCCTACTGCAAGATGAGTACAGTTATACGGAGTAATATGTTCAATTATAGGCTATAGGTAAATAATAACATATACCATAGAGCGTAAAGCGTAGTATAAATAAGTACGAGATTTCGTTTTGCACGCAATTGTGCGACTGAGTGTTATGCTGAGGAGCGCAATACACGCTGCTCATCTTCAAGGTAAGTAATAACTTCATCTTCCATATCTATGCTCTTTCCTATGCACTTACCTGCGGTAGTTTCTATTCACCTATCTACCTTTACTCAATTCGTGTTTTTTGAGAAATTTGATTCGTTTATTAATATTTGATATCGATATTTCTGAAGTCAAGGTGTAAAGCTTGAACTACCAATTCTTTTACAGTTTAATGCATCAAAATTCCCTTATCACCTTACATCACGCAATAATATTCCTTTGAAATTTTTTTTCAAAGAAGAGCATTGGTACGATATTAGCACTACATTTGATATCCAATTCAAATTGGAAAATACGTATTTTCAAAAATTGAACTTTTTTCCTTAAATATGCAACAAAGAATGAGCAGATTAATTAACTCGAAAATGTTTCAGATGCGCGTGTTGTTAGTCGTAACAAGTGCGTTTTTTTGGATAACTTTCGTTGACGCAGGTCACAAACGGTAAGTTTTACCTCTATTTAATCAAGTCTCGAAGTGAATAAGTAACTTGAGAACTCTACAGAGAAATGAACTTTCATCGTTAAAAATTTTATTTATCGTAAATAACGAAAAAAAGAGATTTCAAAAAATCTAAAATCAATCATCAACATTAATTGATTCACAATCTTGATAATAAAATTCACAATCATATAATTTCAAAACACCACAGAAATTATTTCTTTAATCGTCAAAAACCATAATTTACATAAAATTTCCAATATAAATATTCGTTTATACATAATTCGATAATCGATCAACATAACGGAGGTAGCTGCGTCAAGAGATGAGAAGACGATTAACGCGAAATAACATAAGCAAAAATATCCTTTCTAAAAATGAAAACCAATGTTTTAGTAATCGACAAAAGCTTAATTATTAAACGAAATAGGCGTTCGTTTTTAATTAATCGTTCGAACACGCAGCGGTACTCACGAGTATACGTTTAATGATTAATTATTAAACGTTTACTTCGATGATCACGTTCGTTGATGTACGAAATAAAAAAAGAAATTTTCGCACATCGTCATCGTACTTACATATGCGTTGATTTTAATTGTCATAGCGGATCGCGCTTTAAAAAGTTACGAGCTCGTTTTCATTGTATCTGGCCCATTTCGAAATCTCCGAGCTGTATATCACCGCGTAAGAAATACTCACCAGATGTACTTATCAATACAATGTATGTTTTCGCAGCGTGATTATCCGCGTGCCGCAAAAAATCAAGCATATTTATCATCATCACGTGAAAAAGGTCCCAGTTTATGTTATACTGCCGAATAAGAAATCCACCGTTTTGGATGATTTCGAAGAAGCGACAAAGGTGCTGCCACAACCACAAGCACATCCTCAGCCTCAAACTCCACCTCCACCACCACCCCCTCCGCCCCAGGTGCAGCAACCCTGCAAAGAACCACCGCCGACGTACTGGCAAGATGACACCGCCTCGCCCAAGTATCGCTACGCGAGACATTATGATCAGCAGCCAGACAAAACTTACCGCACGTACGCTCCATCAGCACCGAGTCGTAAACATAATCAACGCAATACAGATTCTTACACCGGCGACGAGCATATCGTGTACGATAAAACGTTAAATACCGCTCCCAACAACGTCGCTGATTCATCTCTTTATCGAAAGGTTAACTACGAAGAAGACAAGCCGGCGAGTGTGATTGATCACTATGGGCATTCGACGAACAATCATCGATCCAGGAGTGCTTACGCGTCGTACAATCGAAATTACGCTGCGTATGAAAACAGTTACAGAGATTCTTCGTCGTCGTTATCGCCGCCGCAGAATCCTAATTCATCATACAGAGATTACAACTACGTCAGTCAAAGTGCTCCTGAAGAAGCATCTTCAACGTCTTCTAAAGGTCGTTACTTGACAAATGATGATAATTCTTCGAGTAATAATCTTATCCATATTACGTACCCGCCGTCGTCGTATCGATCGTCCTACGACGGTGGATTGGTGCCGAATCAACATCAACAAACGGACGAATACGCTTCTTCGTATCAGTACAAAGTTCAACATTAATTATTTAATCGTAAATCATACACTATCTATGGAGTTCGATTGTGTGATTGGTATTCTATATTACCTCTTTCGATGATTTTGTATCCAGCTTGACTGGTCGATACGTACTTGATGGAACTTTGAGATGAACGGAATGACTGCTGTAATGTAACTTTCGTTTTCAATAAAATATTTCTATACTTTTGGTATGTCGTATTGAGTGGGATTCTGAGTTAAAACATTATTGTGTATATCTTTAAATGCAATTCAATTTTCTTATCAATTATCAATGTTATCTCTTCGTTATTCGTCGGAATTAGAAATAGTTTGGTCCTACAGAATGCACTAGATTAATTATTCGATTTTTCGATGAATTGTATTGTAGTAATGCAATTAAAAAAGAAATGGATTAATGAAAGAAAAACGATTTCCTGCATTTAATACATAAAGCTTAACTCTAGCCATATTTTTGTTACCTATTTGTATTTTTTTATTTGTTAACTCGGTTGCGTAACTGAATTCATTTTTATGCATAATAAATATGTACTATGTAGATGAAAAGTTTCTACTCCTTGGATCATTAAATTTAATAAAATGTCGACTTGTCTCGTTTTCTAAATAATCATATGATACTTATGAAATTAATTAATGGTATTTAATCGACTACAGAAGTGTGACCGTAGAATGCATCATGCTACTGGACAAATTACCCATCCGATGACACCCGTGATGAGGTGAAAGCATATTCGTATGATTTGTCGAATTATTGCTCGTAAACAAACGCCTACACGTCTGAAATAGGAACAATGGAGTATGGTATATTCTCGTAATATACGTAATATCATAATCTATAGTAATACGTGTATTATTGTGTGAGCTAATTTGCAAACGAATAATTAAATAGACATAGCGGTTTCTACTTGAAGCACAAAAGCACATGCTAGGTTACATACTTAGTGCAAAATATATAGGCACTTAATTGCCTACTCATCTATTCATGATATTATTAGCATGAAATTTAGTGTTAATTATCAAAATTAAATTTACTACCTAGATAAATTACGATAATATAATTTCTGTCCTTTTTATAGCAAATAGAAAATGTCGTCCAGCTTTTTCAGCTAGATAAGGTATATCTTATTGTCCAATGTCCAAAATGTACTTTCCTGTTGCCAAAATATTAATACAGAAAAACACATATTGAAACAGTATGTAAATAACAAACGCTTGCGTGCATTTGTGGAATTTCCGAACCGCACAAAGATCATATAATCCACAGCGTTCATTTCTACATCAGTTTATTCAACCTACAAATCTTCTTCATCACGAACTTGGAAGGAAATGTATCAAGAATCTATGACGTTTCCACGATAAGGATGTAAATCCGAGATTACACATTTACCGTTTCTAATTACCCAAACACTACAACGGAAATAACCTTTACAATGGCAGCACGTATTCAGATTCCGTCCATCGAAGAACTGCCCGCTGTATCGAATAAAGATCATCTACGTAAACGATGAGAATTAACGTGCACTTTTTTAGCGGAAAGAGTCAGTTAATCAACTCCGGTGAGAGTTTATTTTGGAACAAGTTTTCATTTATAAGTTCACGAGTAATAATGAAAGATCGAGAAATTTTACAATACGTACGAGAGTGTAATGAAAGCGAATTTAATGTGAGCATCTGCATACGTCGTAATACGTAATCGTATCAGTACGTTGAACGCACATCTCGTTGAAATCAATTCACGTGGTTTTTCGTCGTCGTCGCAGTGATTTTGAACTGAAAGAGAGCATACGCTTATATCAAGCACTTCCAGTGAAACATTTCAATAAAATGGTTTTATAAAATTTAACTGATTTTCGTTCACGCGAAAATTGCATACGGTGGATTTCTTCAGTGCATAAATGCATATCTTTTTTACGTGTTATTTATTACGAATGAAATTCAACTCCATGATGCGGTATTGTTTATATCGTTCCGATCTCGTATATTTGTTGGTAAGTTGTTGCATCTGCATTGCACCTTTCTATTTTTTTTGCAACTGTGCAATAAATACTTAGCTACTTGCACATTCGTAGCTTTTTCTGGTTTGATTTAAAAGCGAAATTACGTGACTTTTCTTATCACTTTTTACCTTCCACATAAACCATGTGAGTAAAATTAAAACAAGCCTATGGTATTTCTTCGTTTCAGACATTGTCCTTTGACTATTAATATTTTTTGAATTTCTCTATTTCTTAATCGAGCTGTTAATTAAAGAAGATAAATATTTACTTCGTCCGTATTTTATAAATCACCTAAATAGAAATTTTTCGTTCCTACATCACGAATTTTGTTTTGTATTAAAAATAATGAACTCAAATTTTGCCCACCGTTTATTCGTATTTCAAATATTCATCAAATATTTATTGCAGCCTATTACACGTTTTGATGGCACTGTTCTTGTTTAATTTTGCAGATTTCAGTTTCGTTCATAATTTCTTCAACGGAAGCTACTTTCGGACATGAACAGTAAGTGATGTCTCAGTAAAATATCCCTGAACATTTTTTAATGAATTTTATTATTTCATGTAACCGCACTTCTTTGTTTTTAAATAAATATCATTCAAGATGGCGATTCTTACCAATTTTATTATGTAGTTTGGAGGTAAAAAAAAAGCTGGAAGAGGTTTTTCATAAAGTTTGGTACAACTTGAGAGAAAAAATTTTGAAACAAAAATTATTGAAAATTAAATACCTAAGGAATATTTTTGGTAATAAATATTTTTTTCGTAATTCATCAAATTTCTCCATAATTTCACTCCTACAATAGTCAGTAGGTAGCTCTAGCTACGTACAAGTACTATTGCAAAAAATTCCCCTCTTGAATGTGTTTGTTGAGCTGAGAAAAATTAAGAAAAAAATTCTAAACTAAAATTGTTGGAAATTCAATAAAGAACAATTTTTGTATTCAATAAATGAATTTCCATTTTCCAGCGTTCACATTCGCGTACACGTACCAGAAGTAACGAACGAAGTTCACCATAAGGAAAAAACCATCATAAAGGAGATTCCAATCATTCACCATCGTTACAAAGAACCCCCATCATACCATACTGCTTCTGGACCAGATGAAGACGACGATGAAGAAAACTTCATTAGTCATCGCAACATAAAGTACCAACCACATAGCGACGAATTTCCTGGCAAATTCAGTCACACTAGCCCCGGCGGTGGAGTACCTCTAAGCAGCTATTATCGAACGTCAAATACTGACGATGGAAGAAGCTTACCGACGTTATATAAGAAATCCAAAAACTACATGCCACCGGGTATGACAGCATACGATGATAATTTCGGTAACTCTGTCGGCTCGACTTGGCCAGGTACAGATGACACTTTTCAACATCCGAGTTACCACGCCGAAGATACCGCTTCGAGTATGAATTATAATCATTTTACTTCGAATTATCAAACAGACGATGTCTCGAATACGGATTATAATCATTTGGCGCCTTTCAAAACGAAATCATTCAGTGTGCAAAATTATCAGAATCCTTCGTATTCGAATTTCAAACCGTATTCGTACAACTATCATGTTGATTCTGTTGAAGATGGTCTGAAATATCGTAATTATCACTCTAACGAATATGGCGGTGATTCGTATAGTTGGCCTATGTTCAGCAGCGGCACCGATGACACTTTTATGCATTCGTCAAATAACGTTGAAATGCATAAATATCCTTTTGATAGTGAAAATCAATACGCTTATTATGGAATGTGATGTAAAGTATTCCAAATATGTTTCCATCTACCTATTCGCAATACGTGAAATTATTTCGGTTTTCGTCAAATAAACAAGTTGGTAGTCGATAGGATTTTGTGATTAGGTAAATTGCGTGTCCATCTTAACAAAGTGGTAACACTGGGTAAATTATCAAGGCATGAGTAGGTGAATATTTTTACACATTTACAAATGCGTGTTCTAATTGTCAAGCTTCGTTAAAAATCTACAATTTTTTAGTTGATATTTAAACTTCAAATTGTGCCAAACACTACGCAACATAACTTTACTCAAATGAGTTGGTACCAAATGGACTTTCGTTTTTGTTTTCGTTGTTGTTACTATTTGTTTTCATAATGAACAATGTTGTTTGTTAATGTTTTAATTATTGTTTTTAATATATTGTTACTACATTATTCACTTTTTTTTAATGAGTGAGAATAAGATGATGAGGTCGTCGATTTTATTTTTGTTTTGAAAGTTTGTGAAGACCATCAAACGATGGCAAATGACGCGAAGCGAAAGTTTCTGTGATTAAATCAATTAGATTAATCAATAGAAAAATAACTCCATAAAAAACCCAAATCACGGGGCAACAGTTTCTCCACTTATATTTCCCATAATGACTCATTGATAACAAACGAAATAAAATACAACATTATCAAAATAAGAGAAAAAAACAAAAAGATAATCTCTGTAATAATTCGCTCACAAATCATTTTGATGATCAGATGATATTAATATTTGTTCCACGTATTCCGGACTATGTGGCATTAAACTTTTAGGATCCTCGTATAAATTACGTGGATCGTGTATGCAATTATACAATTGTTTATAAACCGCAACAATCACTTGCCACGATCGTTTTAGAACTTTATCTCGATGTACGCTATTTGTTATAAAAGTAATCTGCGGCAATGTGATTGATCCAGGTGACTGCAAGAAGTGCTGTAATTTTTCCTAAAACAAAGTAAACAATTTTAATCAACATGAGTACTTGCTATTCAACATGATCACATTTAATACGTGGAACTTTGCAAGCACGATTTCTTTTTCACCGATAAAAATTATTATTTTGACATACCATAAAGCATTTCAAACTGATAGAGTCCATTCCTGGAACTTGTGATAGAGGACCCTTGGAGGTATCTTGCAGAATGGTATACATTAATCCTAAATTCAAATTTGTCACCAAGAAACTGGCTTGTTCTGACGTCAACGTATCGAGTTGCGCTTCTGTTTGCGCCTGTAGGAAGAAAAATTGAAAAATGAAATATTCAGAAATGGAAACGAATATAAACAAGTCGATTTCATACTTGCAAACGTTCTACCCAATCATCGACAAATTCGTAAAAAGAAATAGTATTCAGAATTTCGCCTGTACAATTCAAGAGATAAACAGCCATATCGATTGTGGTTAATTTGGATGCGCTCAAGTTTATAGCTTGTAATAAAGGCTCGACAACGCAATTAATTACCTAAAATAAAATAAAATTAATGTTTTTTCTTAGATTTATCTAAAAAAAAAACTTACTTTAATAGTAAATTCCTTTCTTCCGACGTTTAATCCAACAACTGATAAAATTTCGTTCATAAAATTCAACAGGTAATTTACACCGGGTGAAGGAGAAAGATCGGCACAAGGAGCTTCTACTTTTTCCAGTAAATTATGCCTCACTAAATTTTGAATAGAATTTAGAAAAGCGCATTCGGTAATTTCGGTCAATTCATCAAGCGTTGTAGCCAACGCGCTTTCATTCAATTCCTGCGTAAATTTATTACACGAATAAAATAACGTTCACAAACGAAGTGATGAATTAATAAAAGTTATTTTACTAACATCCGAAATGATTTTCGAATAATAACGTAATAAACTCGCAGAATCATATAATTCAAAGGGCGACGACGAAGATGAAATTAAATATTCGATACGAACGAGCAAAATATTACAAACGCCTTCGGTGATATGAGACATACCTTTGCGCATTTCGCTTTGAATATCTAAAATAAATAAAAAAGGCCAACATTTACGTTTCTTTTGTAAGCAAATAACTTCTAAGATTAAAATCTTTGATTACCTTGTCTATTGAGGTTACATTCTTTTAAAAATAAAGAAAAATATTCTTTTTCTGTTGGAATATACTGTCTCAACCATGCTAACATATCGCCGACGTAACGTTTCTTATCGTTTACATATGTTTCAATCGGTTTAGGGAAACCATTGGCTCCTCCTTTGGTTAAAGCGTCAATAAATAAACGAACCATTACTGCTCTTCTAGCGGTGCTGTAGTCGTCTACTAAATTACTGCGGTAAAAAAGTAAAATTATTCAAGTATTCGCCAGTAAATCGAAACAAATGAGAAAAACTTACGAAAACAGCACCATTCTGTTTTGAAAATGTTTCATCGCTTTGGTTAATAGGAACGCTATTTTAGGGAACTCAATATCTTTACAATGAACTTGAGTCCATCGGTATAACATTTCTAACGCAGTTTCCTAAAATTAATGAAATATTTTCAACATCAATTATTTACAGAATTGTGTCGCACAAAAGGTAAATTCTTATATTCACCTGAAGTAAACTCAATTCTTCCATAATGCTAACAGCAGACGTTTTATGGCCGCAATTTAATAATATCTGACAAGAATTATGAATATTTTGAGCTTTATCCAACGCTAAGAAGAAATCAGTGTTAATCTCCGCTTGTTTCAGAACATCTATTTCTTTCTTAGATAATTGAAAATGTTCTAAGTATGATGAAAGAATGGCATCTTCCATACGTAGTCTTTCACTGAAACAAAAAATAATTATAAATTAGTATCTACGTAGTATTCCAGCGCAATCACTTTCAATTTCCATCAAGTGTTCACCTTTCTTTGATAAATTTTAAAGTATGTTCTTGAAGATGGAAAGTTTTACTTTTAGTAAGTTGTAATTTATTGATAGATTCATCAACGTGTTTTTCAATATTTATAACATTTTCATGCACATGATCTAACGCTTTTTTGACACCTTCCGAAAGTTTCAGAAAATCCTGTGACATTACAAACCAAGTAAATGAATGAATTCACATTAATGTTAATTACACACGTAGCATTTTACTTTGATTATATGTATGCCTCTTCTTTCTATTTTACTTCTCAGTGTACGACGGAAATTCAGAGAGTTTTCATTAGATAAAGTTGATAGTTCATTGAAGGCTTCTAAAGTTTTCTACATTGAACAAAAATATAAGTGAAACTTCAATGCTTTCATTGAGTATTCAAATAAAACGCTACCATGAACACACTTACACTGTTTTTACCCAACTTGATAACCAATATCTTTTGAAGTCTGTCATTATGAAACATAACGGATTTCTCTTCTTTGCATTTCTTGTCATCTAACTGAGACATGACTGTAGATTGTAAGCTCACAAATTCAATGATTTATCTTATTATGTTACCCAATTAAGATTCTGCAAATATATAGTGAATAACTAACTATGAAATCGAGAAAACTGTTTTTTTGACGACCACATCATCATAGTAACACTTCGATTAGTTACTTGATTAGCACGTACCTGAATTCATGCCGGTATAAGTTATGTTTCGATTCTGATACAATATATTCCTCAATTTTTCAAAAATGGACCATTTTTTCATGAATTAATACCAATAAAATGGTAAACGCAGAATAGGATAAGAAATATCATAATCATAAACTTAATTTTGATGAAAAGTTTTAGGTTTTTGCAACTTACAACACGTCTTTTATCAATAGAAGGGAAAGAGGGGAAAGGTTGATTCAGCGCTATCTATACGGATAAACAGGATACTATTATTAAATAAAGCGTACCCATTGGTTCTGTTCAAAGGAATTGAACAAATTCAACAACGCGTAACCAAAATGCGATATGAACTGAATGAAATCACTGATGGAATCGAAGAAAAAGTAAAATTGATTAACAGCTAATTTGTTGAAACTTGATTTTCATTTTCTTAAACCGATTTTCTTAAAGGTATAAGCGAAAAACCCATTTTAATAAACTAAGATCCGAAAAAAGGGATTTGAAAACAGCATTTGGGTATCCCTTGTGAAAGGGGAAGGTATGTTGCGAAAAGTATCTGTTGAATTCAAGGGTATCAAACCACAGTTCTTTTCCAAACTTTGCAATCTCGCCAATCTCAGGACCAAAGTTGAACTAGACTGCCTCGATTACTTCATTCATGTTTGGTATTAAAAACTCACTCGTCATTCGCATATTTCGTCAATACTAAAAGTACCGACGTGATGTGATGGAATTTTCATCACTTGTAAAATTATCACCAAGATTTCGACCTTTTGTTTTATCCTTCATTTTTACAAATATACAAATCTGTTCACATTTACGTGATTTAAATTGCAGTATCTTCCTATGAAAGGTAGTCAACTCATGCTGACGCTTCAAAATACATGTATAAAGTCCAAGGATATTTTTTCGATGTTTTTTTAAACAAAGATTTATTGACAATAGAAAAAAAATCTTCACTCTTGATTCTTGTTTGGATCCATATTTTCGTCGAACAGTTGCCCCTCTTCTTCCATTGTCTCTGAAATGACCGATGATGATGCAACGGATTCAGATTCACTTGCTGTCAATTTAAAAATTAATTAATTCAGATTCATTATTTTACCAACAATATAGTCGATAAAAAATACTCACGAGGTTTATTTTTATAATGATGCCAAATAAAATAAAGCGCAACGAGAGTAACCAATATTAAGAAAAATGCAACGATAAGGGCTTTGTAAATTGGCGAATATTTCAACCTATTTAGACAAAGATTTCGCGATGACAATATTACTGGGTCTATTTGAAACTTCGTTTTATTGCATCCTTTTTCGGAATCCGCTGACGATATTTCTAATATAAAAATGACGTGTCAATGTGATCAGACGCTCATGAGAATGCAGGTTTGCTCTCGACATTCAAAAACTAATCATGAACATACCTGATGTGAAATAACATTTTAAATCATTTTCAACGTTATAAGTAGTGAAATAATGTTTTATTTCGCAACATCTCCGATGCGTGAAAGCATTATCAGCTTCAATCGTACTCCCTTCCGCGATTACTTTTTTAAGTTGACAAAATGATGCCATTTGAATTGGTTCCCATTCCAACAGGATGTTGTTACTTAAATTCACTACTTTCAATGGAGCATGAGATGATAATTTTGGGAAACTACCTAAAGCGTTACTGGATAAATAGACCTCTTCTAAGTTAATCGATGGTTTCATATCGATTGTCTTGAAACTTTTGGCGTGCATTTGTTCGGCAATTAGTACTCTAAGGGATTCCGGCATTAAAATCAGTACTTCGAATCCCGTACGACTTATATCTAATTTTTCCAGGTGTTTAAACGAAACGAAAAACTCCGCCGGGCATCTTATATTTTGCACCAAATCCGTCATTCTAAGTTCTATTAGGTTGGGGTATCTTTTAGCATCTTCCATGGTAAGTTGTTTTATCTCGTTGCGCGATATGTCCAAATAAATCTGTTACAAAAAGCGATTAAAATTCTAAAATCCAAATATCATTAGAGAACTAATTCAGAAGTGTGAATGTAGTTTACGTACTAGATCGGAGCCATGCAATTTATCAGGTGCGCTAGTAAAGTGTCTCCAACTGCAATCAGCTCTATACTTCCCGTCGGGCGTCTTCGTTTCATTACAACCTCCTTGGCAACTTATCGACTGAAAATATCCCCATAAATGTAATGAGACTAAAATACAACCTGTAAATAATTATGGATTATTTTATAAAATTTATTGAAACCGTTAATACGTATGTAAGAATTATTTCAAGGTGTCAAAGCGTCTTGCGATGAGAAGGATTTACGTGTCTTGCGATGAGAAGGATTTACGTGGGAGCTAAATGGATCTAGCAATTTAAGTGTAGAATAATATATATGCACCTTTGAACCATTTCATGAAGTTTAACATTCTGTTGAAGTGATCGACATCTTTGATGGGTTTTGCATGTAATGTTGAGTTAATTTTTTATTTCAATAATTAAAAATTAAGACGAAACACTTTGAGAAATGATAACATTCAACAAATATTATACAGCCTCAGACGTGATTAAAATAAACGCCTAATAACCAATAATAAATCTCACAAATTATGAAATAAAAATTATGACGTCATTTAATATTAATTGTTTCAGAAGTCATATATCTAAAACTAATATATACGAAGCTCGAAAGGAATAAAATAATTCAGAATATCCTCGAAATCTTCAATTCTTCATTCTTCAGTTCTCCACACAACCTAATTGACCATCATTTCTATTAATCATCCACTCTCCTGTTTAATTATTTCTTATTTCATTTCATTTATGTATTTACAGTATTTACGGTATTTACGTATTTTAGTAACACAAACACATCGCGCGCACATTAAACAGAAGAACCAAAAAACGCGTTCTCATTGGTCGAAGTAAATTTGAGATTTTCGGTGTTTCGACCAACGACAACGAGCAACGAGCAAGTGCGATAGATACCTTCGCAAAAAACGAATCATTGAAGCGATATTTGATTTGTTTGTATCGCTATGAAAGGCAAAGATAGTAATAATTATAATTATTACAATTAGTTATAAAATTTACTAGATGATTGTATAGTTACAGTGGTGTTTCAATTTATAATGCAATGTGATATTTCGTCGCGTAATTCTTTCTGAATACGTGTGTTGAACTTTATGAATCAGCTTCATTATCAGTGTAAGTTTCGGTATTTAATCATCGAGCGTGTTACACGGTCGCACCAAAAATAATAAATAAAAATGCAGTAAGAAAATTCTTGTTTCGTAAATTCCTTTCTACGTGATTACTCTCGTATCAAAACAAACACAAGCTAATATTCGATGAAAATTTACCTTCGATCACTGATTCCATAATAATACGAATTAAACATGGAGTAATGTGATTGAAAATTTTTCATAGTGAAGTACTTGATGTGCAAATTTTACATATAAATAATTCGATTTACCTATTCGTAGGGGTTTTCACTTGAATGTCATTTCGTTATCTTTGAATATTACAAACACATTGTGAAAATGACATCGGATAACTCGACGCCGCAGATGAATAAATTAGAAGCGGAATTCAACGCTATTGAAGAAAAAAATCTATGGCCGTTTATATTTCACGTAAGATTATTAAATAATAATTATAATTTTACCTTCGTGAACGCAATGCGGAATGCAATACGCGGTATTCATCGTGTTAGGCGTTTTCTTTGAAATGCATTCTCATACCGTCGGTGTGTGCGATACTATTTATGGATTTTTTTCGCAGAAAATCAAAGACGCCTCGATGAATAATCAATTTACTACGGACGAAGCTAAAAAATGGAATAATAAGAATTTAAATCGTTACCGAGATGTGAATCCTTATGATCATAGCAGAGTTGTACTATCAAAGGAAGAATTCAATTATATAAACGCGAGTTATATTACTGTGAGTTTCGCTACGTAGTATTTCTATGGGTTTTCCCTATCACTCCGGTTATTTAATTTTTCGCAGGTAGAAGAAGCTAATAGGAAATACATCTTAACGCAAGGTCCGTTATCTAACACAATCGTACACTTCTGGCTGATGATTTGGGAACAAAATAGTAAAGCTATAATTATGTTGAATAAATTAATCGAAAAAAATCAGGTATCAAAATACGTTCACCTTTTGTGGAAAATTAAAACCACCATTAACTCGTGGTTTGGTTTAAATCTCGTTTCTAGCAAAAATGCAGTCAATATTGGCCCGATTGTATTATCGATAAAGAAGGCGAAAACGCATTGGAATTACCGCAAGTTGACCTGCGAGTGGAGTTGATATCAGAAAAGAAGTACTCTGACTACGTTATACGAAATTTAAGGTAAATTTTTCGATATTATTTATCATAGCGTCGATTATAAAATGAATTTTATTTGCAGACTGACGAATACGGAGACGCAACAGAGTCGCGATATTTCACAATACCATTATATAACATGGCCAGATTTTGGAGTACCTTCGAGTCCTCTTGCTTTTTTGAAATTCTTACGCGATATACGTCAAAATGGCGCTTTCGATGATTCATATGGTCCACCTATAGTGCATTGCTCAGCCGGTATTGGCAGATCGGGTACCTTCTGTTTGGTTGATTCTTGTTTAATTTTGGTACGTAATGATTATTCGGTTTTTTTCGATTGCTTCTATATATCGAGTAATTTATTTTACAGGCGAACGAAAACGGCATCGAAAACGTCAAAGTTACGGATATTTTACTGAAAATGAGAACCTTCCGTGTGGGTTTGATACAAACTCACGATCAACTCAAATTTTCATATATTGCTTTACTTCAAGGTCTAAAAGTAGATTGGAATGCTTCGAACGATGTAAGATTCTCGATATATTTAACCGTAATTATCAATCTAACTTGTTCCTGTCTCCAGGACGGTCTACCCGATGAAAATTACTCGTATGTAAAAGGTAACGAAAGCGAAGAAGATACTCCTCCTCCTTTACCACCGCCGAGAAATACTTCAATGGGTGACAGACCGTTACCCGGATCACCAGATCATTCTTCCGATTCAAGCGCCGATATCATAGAAGAAATTAATAGCGACAGCGATAGCGATAATACTGACGACGATAGCGATATAAGTGTACCAGAAATAAATCAGTACGAAGATGACAAAGAAGCAGATGTTAATCGATCATTGGACGCAATAACGAATTCTTCCCCTACGAAGCCATCTCCTGGGTAATACAATCTATGATTTTCACGTTTTAAACTTTTTTTGTAATTTTTCATCGTGTATTTCACAGGCTACCGGAATCGAGAAAACGTAAATACTCCGAAACGAAAGATAAATCGCAAAGAATATACGATAAATTGCAAGAGATGAAGAAAAAGCAAGGCGATGCGGAAAAATGGAAAAAACAAAGGTCTATATTGATTAATTTAACATTAGGAGCGAGCGTTGTAGCTATATCTGGCGTAGTAATAGCGTATTTTTGGTACGGGAAGAACGCCTAACGTAATTCCATCGTATTCTATTTGTTTTATTTTTATACTACTCCTTTTTTTTTGTACTATAAGTATGTACATATATCTTACATATACGTATACCTATTCTTTTCCCCTACTAATTCGTTTAATGGTAAAGCTGAAAATATTGTATCCACACGAACGCTATTTGACCTTTTTTTCCAACGTTTTGCATCGCGTTGCACCTAATTGCGTTACATTTCCTGACACGTAGGTACCTGAAATCAACGATTAATTTTTTTTAATTAATAATCCGAATCACCGTATTTTTGCGCGTTTAATCGTTTTTTTATCATGTTAATTTTATACATAGTCGACGTGAATTTTTGAATTTTTTTCGTTACAATTTCGGCAATAATTGCCGAAAATAATACGTAGAAAGTTTGAAAAAAAAAACGATATTTTTAACGCGATGATTTCACAATACGGAAAGTTGACTGATTTTGATGTAACTTGCTACTGCGTGTGTATGTTTCACAATCGGAGGAAAGTTAAGAATCCGATGTTGAGCTTAATTCTGTGATATGAATTTTACACCTACGTAATTTTGCTTCGTCTACCTCAATTCACGTGAAAAATTATCATTTTGATATTTTTAGTGAGAAGTTTAAACAATGATAATCGATTTTATCGAATGATTTTTTTTCTTCATGCAAAATCTACGATTACACGGGTATAAAATACATACCAGATTAACTCGTGATTCTTGGACTTTATAGAAAATTCTATTGGACCGCGTTCTGTGATAATTTTTTTAATCTTTCGTGTCCATCGATTTCAACTTGCTTTTTTTTCTCAATTCGTAAGCGTTCATTAGTCAAAATGCAATGCGATTACGACACATCTTCGTAATGCTAATCGTTTACGAGTCCCTTTCGTCTGTAAAAATATGCGTATTTTTTTAAACTCATAAATTTATTTTAGATAATGTTCACGATTTGTAGACTTTTTTTTTCCAATTGTAATACAAGATTTGTATCGTGATATCACGAATTGCAATATTTTGCGTTTAAAAATTATAATTTTATTCCAGATTTCTTTTTTAATGTTAGAAATTTCAATACATAGTTCAAACAAGGATAGAAATTTATTTACGTGAAGACAACGTGATAGGAGGTTTTTTTTTAACTCGTTCAGGATTATAAATTGATCTCAGTAGAACTTAAAAAGCATTCCTATAACTTTTTTTGTATTTACAGTAAATCATTTGATGAACTATTTCGATTACGTTTTTGAAATTTCAATTTCGCAATTTTTCACGTAATCTTGAGTATCAACTTTTGAAATTTTCGTTAAATTTTTGATACTATTTTATGGCATTTTTTACGAGTAATTTTTTTGTTATTATGTATTTTTATACGTTTATACTAACATATGTATACTTAGTTGATAAACGTTTAATTACGAATTAATTATCGATCGTTTGAATTAAAAAATCATACTCGAAAATTAACGAAACTGATTCGAAAAGTCAAAAAAGTTTATTCGATGTGAAAACGACGAAAGAAATATACGAATATTTTCCGTGTTTGTATGTTCTTTGCTCTTTCGAACAAATTACTCCATCGAGGGGGTAGAACCTATGGTGAGATTATAAAGGTTAACGGCCTAATGTCGTATGAAGCTCTGACATTCGAAATAAGGTGAAATGTCGAAGTGGTACGAATTTTCGTTTAAATATCATATATCCTGGTTGAGTAACTACGATTTGTAGAGAATTAGAGTAAAACAAAATGGCGTTTTGTAGTTAATATCGAGTTGTATGAAATCAAATGTTTGTTTCTAGTTTGGGTTCGTAAGTGGAATGTTGTGTGTCGGTGATGAAGACAAGTTAGAAAGGTGTATTCGTCGTGTATGTGTCGTGTATTTAAATATTTTCTATCACCTCGTTCCTGTCGAAGTTGCTGAAGAAGAAAATTCAAGATGAGATGGGACCGGTGAAGCTGAATAACATTGTTTTATGTACTGTATACATATATCACGAGTATGCCTTTTTGTATAGTTTACCACAATAAATATTTGCCGACAAGTCGATTACTACTTTGTAAACGTTGCTAATTCGATGATAATTCTGAACATGATCATGGTAGAAAAACCCAACTTCTACATGATTTTTATCGTTGATTGTTGAATACTGCAAGAAAACAAAAGAAACTTTCTTTGTCAAAATAGGCGCTAATTTTACTTGATTTCTCGCGAGAAATTCAATCTTCTATACTGCACCCTCGACAAACTTTCCGTTTAGAAGTCATGAACTTTCAAAGTACAAAATTAGGTACCTATAAAATCTGTGTAACATGACGTACGTGTCTAACATGATTCATATTTAACTAATTTTTCGAAATGCATCGTTGCTGTTTGTTTACTAATCGAGCTTTCGTTCAAACATTATAACTTATGAGCTTTCAAAGCTAATGTTTCAAGGAAACCTCAAAGGTACTTAAATCAAACCGAGAGCACATTGCGTAATACCATGAATGTACAGTGTAATAGCTGGTAATAGGTTGTATTTACATTTTTTGAGTTTAAAAGCTCATAACTTTTGAACGAAAACTTTATTTGAGATGCGGTGTTGTCACGTTCACCACATCCCTTCATTTTCCACTTGAATGTAAGTTTGGTGGACAATAATGTTTCACTTAGTTTTCAAGCTCTGAAAACTCTGGTTGGAAAAGAAAATCGAGTAAAATGAACCCATTTTGGTAAAAAAAAATCGACATGATCAATTCCGAGTCACCGAAAAAACTCGTAAGTAGCTGTGAGTTGGTATAATACTAGTTCGAAAATTGACGAGCACATTTCAGTAGCTTATGTTTGGTAATCAGTTCTTCACTTGTTTTCAAAGAATCCACTTAAGATGACAGATTAATTACATCATCAAAGCGAAATTCTACTGTATAAACGGACTCCTTGATCGTTTTCGTTTCTAGTAGTGGATGATGGAAAATAGAGAAGAAAGAAATATCATCAGAACGTCGACAGACGGAGCCAACGGAGGTTAACGATTTCAATACGATCAAGTTAGACAAACCGGTGATAACGTTATTGTTATCAAGTTGCCATTGTATTTGTACTAATGTTCATAAATTGTATTCTATATTATTTTCACTGCGCTTTTGTTGCTAAATTATTACATTCCCGAATGTAGCTTGGAGGATGATGTGATGATGGAATTATTACACAATGGTATTTCAATTAACGATTTTATTACAATGAAATTCATATACTTTATTTTTTCTCTCCTTTTGTCAGTAAATTACATCTTTAAACTAGGATTAAATTTAAATAGTATACACAAATTAGACGCCACGTTATAAAATTAGTATTCATCACTGATATAACAAACTAGCCACTTCTTCGTTTAAATCACTCCGTACATGATACCGCTTCAAACATATCGAATGATCTCGGCTAATCTATCAATAGCTTCTCTGTATTAAAAAAAAAAAATTAATAATAAACATCGAAAGCATATGTAGCACCACGCACTGATACAAACCTTCCATGAGGATTACTGCCGTCGATTTGAGTGATAAGTAATTTTACGCAATTGAAGAACTGCGTCAGATGAGACTCACTTTCGGATTTCTCTTTCAACCAAACCCTAGGTAAAAGGTTCGCAACTAATTGGCATTTCATAGCGGCTTCTAAAGGTTGTAACGTTCGAATGGCCATTAGAAGATAGCGATTCAGTAATGAACAGTTGGCGATTTCGATTAGAATATTTTCGTTGATGATTTCGTGCCATTTCAACAAATTACCAAATAACTTAACGCTGCTGGAGAATTGTCTTTGAAAAAATACGTTTAATTTGCCGCTATCGAGTATTCTGAAAATATCGTTGGTAATATACTTGTGTTGTGAAATTAGAAATGAAGTAAATTATGAGCTTACTGTTTCGGAAACATCGGAATAAATACATCGTTTTCGACGGCCTGTTTCATTTTATCAATGACTGTGTTTATTAGTTGTGTAAATGATTTGCTTTTGGGCGCGATAAATGGGTAATCTAAAATACTACGTATAACTGAAGTTAATCGCTGAGTTTCCGAGGAAGATAACGGATCCCATTGTGCTTTTATGATTTCTGCAATAAAATTCCAATTATTACAGAAACGTTATTGAAATATGAGTTAATTATTTACGTACGTTCTAATTTAGGAACCACAACTCTATCAATTAAATTGGGTAAAAATTGCAAATCTGGATCTTTACGGAGCGACTCTTCGGTGTCGGTTTTTTCCGCTGAATATAATAAAATACTGTTCATCCATGATAAATTATCTAAACTATGGTGTTCTTCCTGTAACGAAAAATTCTTATAAATAAAGAGATTTTATTGGAAATACAAAATAGAAAAAGCATCGTACTTTATTAAGAGGATTCCACATTAGCATATGCATACGAATAATCGGTGCTAAAACCTTGGGCAAACATAAATTCGCATATGCTTCGACATAAGCAGTTCTATCTAATTTACGCCAACTGGAGAATCTCTTTAAAATATCATCAATCGAGACGAATTCTTCGACAACGTCGTCGAAAACGCGACGAGCATCGGATTCGATTATTTCTGAAATATTTGCAAGGTTAAAATACTACTTGATCGATTGATGAAACAAATAACACGGGTTACCTTTTTGGTTACGATAAGTAGTGGCGGCCATTTCGGTTATTTCATCGTCGCTGGACATTCCTTCGATATGAGAACCAACGCTGCTCAAGCTTCTACTTTTCAATCGTCTTATTCTTCGACCTTCTCTTTCGGCAGCTCGTCTTATCCTTTCTTCGTCTTTTTTCACGCCGATTAAATTTTCTGCGTAAAATAGTCTTATTAATTGTAATATGCTCGAAAAAGGAAAAAATTCGACAAATAATTACTCGTAGGTGTTAAATCTTCCATTTGATCTTTGATATCTTGCCGCCTTCTGGAAACCAACTCGTTGGTTTTCTTTTGATACATCGTGATTAACCTCTGTTCCAACGAATTGATAATCGGAAGCTGTCGAGGTAATGGAGCAATATTAGATAAAATTCTTTTTCGATTTCAACTCGTATTTTTTATTCTGTTCAAAGACAGCGTGAAAAAATTGTGGCGTTGGAAACGCGCACAAATGGACTTAATAAAACCCACCTTTTCGTCAAGACATTCTACCAGATCAGTGACGTACCCGCGTAAGTCTTGGTAAAATTGAAACCGATCCGCTAATTCGGGAACATCGAATTTACGTTTTTTCGAATCTTCTCGTAATGTAATTATTTCGTGTTCTATGTTATCGAATTCGTTATTACATCGTTGTTCTACTTCTTGTAGCGCTTCGAGTCTGCAACGTGTATCGGATTATTTTTACAATGGATTGAAAATTATAATCGATTATGGCTATCGATTGAATTACCCTTTTTCTAATTTTTTCGAAATAATCTCAGGATCAACGGATTCGATGGAATTTTCGGTGAGCATGGAAGCAAACGTGGAATTCGCAGAAACGCCTTGATTCTGCATCGCCGAATCAGGAGATACAACGGAAGCACCTGGTATTTGAGAATTCATCGACAACGATACTCCTGAAATTGTTGAAGCAACGGCGGCCACAGCGTTGTTCATGTATTGGTAGTAATACGATTCTTGTTGCGCTGCTGCCAACTAATTCACAAAGAGTTAGTTATCTCTAGATCACAGAATGACAACAAATTAAATTACCTGTGCTCCAGTAACAGCTTTACGAATTTGCTGATTCTCCCATTCGTCGTCTCCAATTGCTTCGTCGTCGTCAGCATCTGCAAAGTCATGCTTATTTTAGGGAAATATTTGTTATAAGAAATATATTTTAGAATAAAATAAGATGGACGTTTTAAATGGTTGAAAAATGAATACAATTTTTTTCATTATGGCATCGAAAATTAGGGTCGATAAATATTTTGTATTTCTATAAATATTAGTAAAGTATGTAAAATCTAAATACGTAATAAAATTCATAAATAACTGAACCATCCAAAAATATTAAATGGAATACCTGAGGCAATATATGTATCTAAACCTTCTTTACGTTTTTCCCTATCAGCAGCAAAACTTACTATTCCAGACATGGTAATTCTTTCTTCTTCGTCACTTCCGTCGTTATCATCCTCTCTCACTAAACGTGATTTACTTTCTGACCTACAACACGAATTTAAATTTTACAAAAAGGATAAAAAATAGGTAAAAAATTTTCAATTCATATGGGTTTCTTTGAATATTTTACATGAGTAGATCCACTTATCTGTAAATTCATGAAAGTACATAAACTTGACATAGTAATCGGAAATTTGATAAAAACAAAAATCAACTTACTCCAATTTGGCGTTTTCATCTTCGATGGAGATATAATTCGCACCTCCCATTTCTCTAGCTTGTTGCCTACGTTTTCGAGCAGCATGAATTAAAGCAGCATCGGGAATACGGCCGCCTAAAAAATGAACGGTATATTAGAAACAATTTGGCTTAAATTACGTTAGAAGTATTTCAAAAGCACGACAACACGATCACATCTGAAAATAAGCGATTGAATGTACGTGCGTACACTAAGCATTTGACAGTAATTTCAACGCCTCACTTTTCAACAACATTTTAACATGATCGGGTTGAGAAAATTTATGACGAGTTGAATTTTCTCCTTCTTTTTCGTCTTCTTCGCCAGAACTACTCCTATAATCTGCCATCTCAGCACTGAGACCACTTAGAATTCTTTCTTGTGCAACCGGTCCAGCCTAAAAATTGAAATGAAATTTAGAATATTTCTTTATTTCTACGGTAACAATTCACTTACTAAAGGGTTCTTTATTTTGATGGTAACTTGATCATCGGTTGTAATAATTTTATCTTTCTTTTTCGCAATTTTTCCATCTTCAGATAATTCAGTTTTTGGAGAATCTTTTCGACGTTTTTCTTCTTTCTCTTTGTTGATCTGTTTACGTATTTTTTTACTTTGATAGGAACGTTTTATTTGAAATACTTCGCCGTCATCTCCTGCAAAGTAAATTAGTAAGGGTGATGGTGAAAATACGTTCATATTTTTAAAAGTTTAAAATCTAATGTTAACTTTACCTTCATCGAATTCTTGACCAAAACTAAGTAAAGTTTGTTTGATCGCTTTAGAAGCTGAATCACCATTCTGATTGCTATTACTTTTACTTTTTGGTTTGATAACTTCTATTTCTTTAGTATCGCTGTCGTCGTCTTGTACTTCGATTTCTCTTCTGCGAATGTTTCTATTGGGTTTTTTGAAAAATGACATCTTTACGGATACACAATCACTCTTCACAACGGAACACTTTTGAACCGATAACGAACTCTCTTCAATGAAAAATCGAAGAGATGAGCATAGCGCTTGATTTAATAACTGAGTAGTCTATAAAGATTGTATGGCTAATAAATAAACCTATTTTTTTATAGAGATTTATTTTTCAAGTCTTTTCATTAGATTTTTCTTTTGAAAAAACCACCACGAAAAAACCTTTCACAAAGTTAGATTATTTATTTGCATAGAACAACAAAAAATCTAACTTTTGGCTTTCAGTTCATGATTAAAAATTTTTTTTAATGGAAACGAAAATTTTTGATTGGCAACACTTTTATGATATGAATTTAACAAAAAATTTTGAATTTTTAAATATTTTTGAAAATTAAGAACGTTGTGTTCTCAATTTTTCCTTTTGAAATATACATAAAAAATTAATTTCATTTTCAAATCGCGGAATTTTTCTCTTTCAAGAAAAAGAAATTTTCAAAAAACTTTTAACGTTTTAAAATCAATAAATCATATGGCAACACTGCTACAATGAAAGAATCACTTGCAAGTGCGTCGAATGAATCATGAATCAGCTGCGAACTTCTATTTTTTTTCAAACTTCAAAGCGGTTCGAATTTTCCAAGTTCCCACTTCGTACAAACTTTACGTGTCTCAACTCCTGATTGATCAAGTTATCAATTAATTATAAGAAACTTTCCGTGGCGAATTCTACTTAATTTAGTTTTACCGTGTTATATTTAAAGAATTAATTTTAATGATGTAAAAAATCGAGGTAGTTTTGTGTTTTCATGCACCTACAAAACGATCCAAGTTCTAGTCTACGTCTACTTACTTCAATTTATATCTTATATGAATTGTTATTTAAATTAAGCATGAATTTCCTAAATCAGTGAGACATCCAACTTCCATGACTGAAATAATGAAGCTGTTTCGACAAATAGGATGGTGTCGTTATTTATTTTTATTATCGGCGATTTGGTTCATTTTTGCTTTCATAATCTTTAATTTTCTGCGACATGAGCCGGATATCAATTCATCGGATCGTATCGCCGAAGCGATGAAAAAATTGGATTTAATTCAGAAAAGAGAATCCGAGATGGTGAATTTACTGACGGAATTCAGCCAGGGGTAAAACTAATAATTTATTCCACCCTAATCGATAAATTTCTCTGTGTGCTTATGCATGTTTTTCCGCAGATTACATGAAAATGACCGAGATAAATTCATAAAACGTTTAAAACATATCTCGAAAAATCACGGAATTCAATCAGGTTGGCGACATAACAACATAAGTATGTTTATAATTTACTTAAAATTACATCCACTTCTTATTTTGCAGAGCCTAGTGTAAGTTATGAAACCCTTAGAAGGCGCTTGTATCTTAATGTTCACGAATTATGGTATTACATTAATTCGCAAACCACTCAAATCAAAAAAGATCTAAAAAAATCTCCGGCTGGTTTAAAAAAATTAACTTCTTTCGTAGACACAGTCGGCGAATATAAACGGTAATTAATTCGTTACAAATTTATGAAAAATTGACGTCGATTGTAATCTCGTATAATTCTATAGATCTATAATCAAAGATATAAACGAATTAGAAGATGTGGACGGGTTCAAGGAATGGAGAATCGATGAAAATGAAGAATTAAGTAATCTCGTTCAAAGACGATTACACTATTTACAAAATCCTAAAGATTGCAGTACGGCGAAAAAATTGACATGTGATTTAAACAAGGTAATGAATCGATGACTCATCGCAATTACATGAATGTTATGACACTTAACATCAGTCGAGTGTTTGCTACTGAAATTCAGTTGAAAGTACTCGAGTATGAAGTTACGAATTGATTTACAGGGATGCGGATACGGTTGCCAATTGCATCATTTGGTCTATTGCTTCATCGTAGCCTATGGAACCGAACGTACTTTGATTTTGAAATCACGAGGATGGCGTTACTCCAGACCTGGCTGGGAAAAAGTGTTTTTACCTGTTAGCGATACATGCACAACAGCCGATGGTGCTCTTCCCGTAAATTGGCCTGGTATATAAAATCTAATCATACAAAGACATATTCGACGAATATTTCATTATTGAGACGTTTTCATTATATTAGGTCATGGAAACGCTCAAGTCATATCATTACCGATTATCGATTCATTATCTCCAAGACCGAGACTTCTGCCGTTAAGTATTCCGGAAGATTTATCCGCCAGAATTACGCGAATTCATGGCGACCCCATTGTTTGGTGGGTTGGCCAATTTTTAAAATATTTATTACGACCGCAACCAAACACCAAACAGATGCTGGCTGAGTACGAAGAAAAATTAGGCTTTAAGAGACCTATCGTTGGGTACGTGTAAAATATCTACGTACTTAATCACCTGCGACGAAATTAAATACAATTCGTATAACAACTTCGAAACACTTTAGAGTACATATTCGAAGAACAGATAAGGTGGGCACTGAAGCGGCTTTCCATACTCTTGATGAGTACATGGTTCATGTCGAAGAATATTACAAAGCATTACAAATGACGCAGACAATTACCCAAAAAAGAGTCTACATCGCGACAGACGAGCCGAAAGTTTTCGAAGAAGCGAAAAAGAGGTTAATATCTCGGCGCTTCGAATAGGTCGTGAATTTGTTAATATTTTTTGTCGTGATTAGATACACGGATTACGAGATCATCGGTGACGCTAAGATATCAAAATCGGCGGCGGTAAATAATAGATATTCGGAGAACTCGTTAGCCGGAATCGTAACCGATATTCATATGTTATCATTAACTGATTATCTAGTTTGTACGTTCTCGTCACAGGTACGTTTCATTTTCGATATTTTAACTATTCAGCCATAACGAAATCTCAACGTAGTTTGCTTTAGGTATGCCGAGTTGCGTATGAAATTATGAATAATTTACATCGCGATGCAGCTCAAAGGTATCGTTCGTTAGATGACATATATTACTATGGCGGTCAAAAGGCCAGATATCAAGTAGTAATACAAGCACATCAGGCTACTCGTACAGAAGAAATAGATTTAGCTGTTGGTGATATTCTTACGGTAGCTGGTAACCATTGGGATGGTTATTCAAAAGGAACGAATACAAGGACATTTAAAACGGGCTTGTATCCTACGTTTAAGGTAGAAATCATTTTTAATTATGTTTTTCCTAGTCATAAAACTGAAAACAATTACGTTTCGATATCATTAAAACATAATAATTCTACAGGTCGTTCCGAAAGTAGAGACTGCTTCGTTTCCGACATATCCGCAGGTTCCTATTGAACCAAGTGAATTGTAATTTTCGTTACCAGAAACACCGTGGTAAATATTCGTATTTATTTGTGGAAAAAAGTGAAATCAAAAAAGCGATATACGCGTTCTTAAACGTTACACGATTGGATGAACGGAGCTCTCGTGATCATCGATAGAACACCGTGTTCATCCAATTATCGCATTTATTAACCGTAATTTAACAAATTCAAATCGACAATGACGTCATGCTTTTCATATGTGTTTCCATCGCAGGAAGGAAATGATAAAATATTTTACACGCGAGTTAACATCTCCTGTTTCGTTAACCATTGTTTGTTAATTTTTACAGAATTGGCACCGCATTTGGAACTAGATGCACTCTATAGATGTGTATAGGAAAACGGCAAAAAAACCCGAATAGTTATAAGTCTTCCTATGTTATTCGTACGACATAAGAATAATTACTTCTAAGACGCGTTTGATTTAACGACCTACGTTACGTGTCATGTATCGCATTTATTATTCGTACTCGTCCGAAGTGCCAACTTTCATGCGGTTTTCAACGATCTCATGGTGTTGAGCTTTCAAAAAGCTTTAAACGTTGTGCAATATTACGCGTAACCAATGAGCGTATCTTTTGGAGGGAAAATTCGCCTATATCGCATTTATTAATGTAAATCGTCGGAGGAAAACGGCGACGTGTGAAAATTTATTTTGCTGTGATTTTTTTTTTCTTCGAAGAAATTCAACCTTATTGATTCATTTTGATTCGTTCTCAATGAAAAATATGCTTGCCATGTTTGAAATATTATTTTTGTTTCTACTTAAAGCGTACATTGAACATGATTTATATGAATACTCATTCGAACCAAATTTCGAAATTTAATTAAAAGTTGACTTTTGAGTTTTTGTTTGTGGTTAAAATTATTTAATTTAGCTGTCTATTAACTACTTAAATGTGCTGTTTAGTTACCTCTGTTTATGCTATGCATATTATTATGTTTATGTTATAGATTTGAAAAGAATTGTTTTTTTGTATATAGTTATTTCCTTAAAAGGGAATATTCACTGGGAAGTTTTTTTTTACGTATATCAGTTTATTGGCATATTAAGTATATAACGTACTTATAGAATGTATTATTATATTTACGTTTATATACCAGTTTTTTGTGTTCAGTATAAGTAATGTGATAAATTTTTATAACATTTTTCTCGAACATATTCGAGCATCCAATTCTGCGACCATTTTGAAAATTTGAAATCTAAACTCCTGGAATTATATAATCGATCATATACGTATTTTACAATTTTTGTTTATGTTTCTAAATAAATGTTTTTTTACGATTTTTCGCATGTCATCGCTGGAATTTTTCTATTTATTAGATTCAGGATGTAAAACGGACAATCAGTTTTGCTTGTCATCGTGTTGAAAAACCTCAAGGTTAAAATGCCACCCAGCCAATCGTGGTGACTATAACGAAGTAATCTCAGAACCTGCTGGTATTTTACAGACACGTTGCATCGTTGAGCAGAATAGTGATACGTTTAAGGCTGCTTTTTTTCGCGTCCAAAAAATATTGAAATTATATCGAAAATAAAGATTTTTACTACACCTGTCCACGATCGGTAACCGGTTAAGGTGAAGTTAAGGTTGCAGTGGGGAAAGAGAAACTAAAAAATTCAAATAACGTATATTTACTTACACTTTCTTATATCCAAGTGTGTGTGCAGCATAATTAATAATGGCCTTCAAGAATTGCTTAACATCTACATTCTAACTCGTTTTCTACGCCGAGAATGCGTACAGCTAATTCTACCACAAATATATTAGAAATTTGATAATTTATATTATGCAATGTATTTCGCTTTGTTGTAAATTTAGTTGAAAATTTACGATATTTTTCAAAGGGGTATTTGATACCTAAAGAGAAATTTCAAGAGTAAAGGAATGCTTTTCCAAGCGTTTGTATTTTGGATTGTTTTTTTTTCTGAATTACGAAATCTCCTCTATGTCGAGTGTTTATAGGTCAATACCTTAGTATTCAATGGAGATGGAATTTGTTACGCGTAGATTTAACATATTTGTAGAGAAACAAGATTAAAAGTTCACGGTGAGTTTTCCAACAATGATGACCGCGGTAATGATTTCAGACGTGTTTTTTCGTTGTTATCTACCTAAAGAACAACCAGAACATCAAAATTTATTGTAGCCGTGAAATGTTTTATAATTGTTTTGCACGTAATGATAAAACGCGAGGAAACGTTTGTCACGGGGTCCTTGAATTATAAGGTCTCGTGTACATTAAAATTGCATTTAGCATGTACTTCAAATTTTTGAGGTTCCTTGATGCATATAGGAATTTAATCGTTTTGTTTTACGGTTTATTATTCATTCGTGTTTGTAATTAACATAATGTTTGACTGAGAGGTATTTTTGCAAAAGAAAACTCGAGTGGTTTTGTTATGGTTTTGTTCAAAAGCGATTTCCTTCTGATGTGAAGTCGTAAGCGAATAGGAAATCGTTTTTGGTGAATTTTTGGTACATAGCCAAACACGAGTTGATTTTTGATATCTCATCCGTTGCTGACGTAATAATTTTATGAATTTTTTATTCGTAGTATCGTAGATTAAATCTTTGACGTTATAAATCAACCGCATTGAGTTTGTTTTTTGAATTAATGCCGACGATGAATTATCGATTGTCGCTAACGATACCGCGATTGTACTTGATATGCGATGCGGTATCTGTTACTCAAATTCATCGATCGTTTTGTATCGTCGATTAAATAATTGATTTTTCTAATATTGAGAGTTTTCTGGACTTGAACGTAATTCTGTCATATAACTGGGCACATTTATATGTACATATAATTGCATATCTATTTGATTAAAATGCAGCCTTAACTCCAGGACAGGATTTCGGCGTCATTTCAGCATTTTAAAAGCGGAAAATATCTCGAGTTTCATTGACCTTATTTATCACGCATTTAGAGATCTTAACAATCGAATAATACCAGGAAAATTTTCAAAGGCATTGTACCGCTTGATGAATTTTTACGATTGTAAAAATCCAACGACAGACAGATGCTTTCCGTCATTATTAATACTAAAATGAATTAATAACCATGACACAATTAAAAAAACACTCCGTCTTCAAGTTTATTCTGAAAATAAAAATAAATGAAATTATTTCAAGACATAAAAAATAATTTTTTAGCAGACGTCAGCATCAAATAGAGAAAAAGAAAAAACACGATTGGTTGGATCAGTGTTGCCAAACGGGGTTGTGAAAAAAAAGGGGAACGAAAATACTGATAACGTTATCAAACATCACAATTTTTTCAAAGTTGAACTTCAAACACTTTAAATTTAATTTCATAAGGTTAAATACAAACCTATGTAGATATGTAAATATTTTTAAAGTATTTATTCAATTTAATTAAATAAATATCGAGTTTGTGTACAGTATTGTAAAATAACCAAATATCGTTAATTTAATATTTGAAGTAAATCACGATATTATTCGCACGAATTTCATAACTTAATGTAACCATCTTCACCGGCCACATTCTGTCATCATTGTTCCTTCCGTCTTGGAATGTACATTCAAAGATGGTAATTCAACGACGTCTCATGTTTAATTCAGGTTCATAGTTCATTGATAAAATATTTTCTCAGACATATGTTAACTGTTTATGAATGTTGTTCTGTTGAATAGCCGGAGTACAATCTTGAGGCTCTATTTTGATGGGTTTATTTGTGATCGACGATGGTGATGCGAGGTATTTAGTAATAATTGTCGTTTGCCGACCAACTGGTATTTTACTTTCACTTACTAAGTAAGAAGGGGCAACTTTTAAGTCTTGGAGTAGTGAACGTACCAACACCTGAAGCTGGAAACGGAAAGAACTAGTAAGATTAAGAATGTTATTCGTTTTAGGTGGACGTTATTAAAGAGTACATTTTCTGTCACAGTTATTTCGTTCACGGTTTCTTATTTTATAATTTTACTTTCTATTTTACTGTTTCTAGCCGTACAAACGTGATTTTAATTAATTTATTAAACGTTTTTATAAAGAATGTGATCGAGTGTAATAGTACTTTTTTTTAATTTTTTTAATTTTGTTCGATTATCCGTTTAAATTATGAATTCGTTTCGAAGTTCTTGTGCTCTTGGTAAACGTTTATGTTGTGTTTCATCTTTACCAAAAAATGATCATGTTAAGTGTACATTCGCATTGTCGGTGTGTATAAAACGTGACTACAGAACGAATAATGTCACCGAAAAATTATCCAATACTCAAAAACCCGACTGGAATAGAGCTGTTTCGGAGGCAGAAAAAATCGTCGGTTATCCTACCTCATTTCTCAGCTTAAGATGGTTATTAAGCGATGAAATTGCCAATGTAGCGTTACACTTGAGGAAACTAGTTGGATCTAATCATCCTTTACTCAAAACCGCCAAGTAAGTTGGATTATCGATTGTTTCGTCTCATTAAAAAGATTACTCAATTTGGAATGACGAATAATGCGGAAGTCTGTTGCAAAATCCGTAACGTAATCGGTTCCAGTACCGCAAAAAAAAGCCAGTTCCTATAACCAGTTGAATTATATAATCTGCACATGCCATTTATTAGGAACGGCTTTTTGTCTGCAATTGACTCGCCATAAGTGATTACCAAATTATGGCGGATGGTCGACCATAGTTTGGATATCAATTCACACGTGTTTTAACGATTATAACTACTATTCATGATTTCACCTTTTACAGAAGCTTATTATACAGCGGTAGGAATAATATGCAAGCATGGGGCTTGATCGTGTTATTAATATCGAAAGCCGCGGGCCATTTGAACGTCGATGAAATGGAAGAAGATAAATCTGCTGGAGTTCTTCATAGGTATGATTTTCTCGTCATATCGAAACTGGTTAATTTTTTAAACCGTTATGTTTCCTTACAGCCAGAGAGCTTTGGCCGAAGTTACCGAAATGATCAGAACCAGTCATTTGGTACATAAAGGCCTCGTGAACATTTATCCGGGTTTATACCCAGAACCTGTGGTTCTCAGTGACATGATGTTCGGCAATAAGATCGCTCTTCTTGGAGGAGATTATTTATTAGGAAATTGTTGCGCTGAATTGGCATCGTTACGAAATCAAAATGTAAATTTTCAAATTCCCTTTCCGTTTGTTTGTCGTCGCGTGTAATCGCACGTGTAATGATTTTTTTCCACAGTTAATCGAAATAATGAGCGGTGCTATCAGAGATCTCACCGAAGGTGAATTTATCGGGCCGAGAGATCTACAGAATAATCCTTTACCGTCTAGATTCCCAGCTTTAACGTCTCCATTGTCATTACAACATTTATCTTTATCATCAGCCGTTAAAGATTGGCGACATCGTAATATTTTATCGGCGGCGAGTTTATTAGGTAACTCGTGTAAAGGAACGTTGATATTAGCCGGGCAAAATGCGGAACTTCAAAAGCACGCGTATGAATTCGGAAAACATCTCGCGTTAGCTTCTCAGGTAAAATTGGAGATTTGGTTCAACGTTAAATTAATCGATTGTTTCTAAAAATCGTATAATTTCAGGCTTGCCTAGACTTAGAACCTTTTACCACTGGTTCAAGATATTCATTAGGGGAAATGTTTAATTTAACGTCAGCTCCTGTGATGTTACATTTAGAACATGATCCATCTCTGTATGAAGAAATTGAAAAAGGTCGCGAATCCGTTCAGAATGTCGATTACGGCAAAGTACGTATAACGTACGATTTCTATTGTATATTTAGTTCAATACCATTTCTAATAGCGGTTTTGTTATTAATAGATACACGAACAAGTTTCCCGTGGACCGGGTTTAATTTTAACCAAACAATTACAAAAAGAACACTCTCAAAGAGCTATGGAGGTATTAGATGTGTTCCAAGAGAACGACGCGAGAACCGCTTTGTCTAATATTATCGTAGCGATGGGAGAAATTTAATTTAATTTTGTTGCGTTTGAAGTCATCGAAAACGATTACTGAATTTTTTTCAAACTCAAATTGTAATTTTTTGTAATATAAAAATGTATGTTACCACTTCCAGTATCTTTTTAAATGTTAATATTTGTATGCTAAGTTTTCAAATAATACATGTTTTCATTGAAAATCAATCGTTTAATTGCCAATTTATTGATTTTCTTGAATATAAAAAATTACCTAGCTAAAATGACGCTTCAAAAATATAAACATCGATTTTAAAAAATTACAAATTAAAATAATTTTGTTTCTAAAAAAGGAAATATTTGTTGCATTACAAAAAAAAATTAATCACATTAACACGTCCAGTTGTTGCGATAATTACACAAAACTGGAAAAATACTCAAAATGAACTTTTCAACGGTTTCGCATTCATCGCGAATTTATTCTTGATTATCTTGTGCTTTTCGTCGCTTTTATTTAATTTACTCGATGATGCTAATTCACCGATAGTTTTTTCATTGTTTTCCAAATCGATTTCTCGAAGAGCAGACAACAACGCGGATTTTTTATCATAAGGTAGATCATCGTGTAATGAGTTTATTTGCGAATTATCAGTTTTTTTTCGCAATTCTACCTTCCTCTCCATGAGCTCGCTTTGGGAGTTGAATTTTTCGTGAAACTCTAACCAAGAAATTGTTTCATCTAGACCTTTCAATTCTTCGCTTTTTTCGCTACCGGTGTCATTTTGTTCTAAATTTTCATCTTTTTGGAATTCATTCGATGGTTCATCAACTACATTCGTTGGAGTTTTCTTTCTTTCTTGTTCAAAATTATTGCGTAATTCGTTATCCAGAGAAAGACGACGTTTTACGTTGTTATTATTATCGGAGTTTGTCTTATGTTTGGTAGGAGTTTCTTTGAAGATTTGATTGGATTTTGGTAAATAGTCTATATCGAAGTAAGGACTAAATGGACTTTTCGTTTCGGAAGAATTCGATTTCGAATCAGAGTTATAGAAATTATTTTGATTAATCGAAGGCAAACTGCCATTTTCGAAGCTATACGGTTTTCTGTCTTTCTCATCGTTCGGCTTATCGTTTATGTTTGGCTTTGATACCAAATCGTCATCCGAATCGTAGGATGTTTTGAATGTGGAATCCTTCTTAGTGCTATCGCTCGACGAAAAATTGCCGTTGAAATTCTAAATTAAAACGTAAATGCGTCAGAAAATGCGAGGTAATAAGATAATCGAGCCAGATAAATGTAAACGATTACTTTATCTCCATCTGATGGAATTCCGTCGCTTCGATTTTCACCATAAGTTGAACAAATTCTGCAATAAATAGAATAACACTTTCTTTTCTGTTTCAAAAATACATACGTATGAAGAAAATCAAAGGAAATCTTTAATCTACCTTGAAATTGTCTTTCCACTATTCGATGGTATTTTCAAACGCAATTGATTCATTTTATTGGAAATTTGTTGACTAATTTTACAATTCGCCATGTATTTTTCTTTATCCTTGAAAATAAAAATCAAAAAAGTGCAAATTTCAAAAAAAATTATTCGTTTGACTGGATACGAAAGTATTTCCTCGTAAACTCAAACTCGTACTTTAATTTCAATTTGTAATCTTTGTACCGCATCTTGCGATTGTTTTAATTGCTCTTGTAAAGATTTCTGTTTATTAGATTCCAATGAAAGTTGATATCTGAAATTTTTCGTTTCTAAATCTAATCGACGCGATTGCAGCTGAAAGTAAAAATTAACGAACTTATGAAATTATGTACACACGAAGATCACTAGTAGATACAAAACTACCTTAATTTTATTTTTCAACTCATTTATCACAGTTTTCATTTCTTCAATTTGCTTGGATAATTGTTCTCTTTGCAGTAAATGTTTGTCTTGGGATATCTGAAGTAAATGTTTATGCCGATCCTTAATGTTCATTAACTCCGTACATTGTTTATTATGGCGTGATTCCAGTTCATTATAAGCGCTTCGTAACTAACAAAAAATTACCATTTTTATAAACCACGTTAGCGTCAAAAAAAAAAGTTCAACGTGAAAGGTACAAACATCCCTATATAATTACCCGATTTCTCAAAGGAAAAAAACGAGCCGTTTAATTCTATCTATTTTTAAAATAATTTCCTCGCATTTTACCATAGGCCTATATAGGACAACTAAAACTGGTTTATTGATCACGTTTAAGCTCCAACGAATAGACAAATTTTTCATAAACTGATTGCAGTGATTTTCGTAATTACTGATATTATTGAGCCCAAGGTCGTAAAGATCAAAACGGCGACACGATCCGCCAAAAGTAACAATTTACCAAAACGTTCATCCTGAAAACTTACTTTTTTATGTTTTATGGTAAGCACACGGAGTTCTTCTTCGTGTGATTTCATCAGCTGAGGTAAATGTGATTCTTGAGATTGGTATTTTCTTAATGCCGAATCTTGTCTGATTTGTATATTCCTCAAAGTACGATTTTCATCTTGCAAATCCTAACAGACGAGCATGTTCTTCGAGTAAAAGTCATAGATACAAATCAAAGCTCAAACTTACAGAAATTTTTTTTTGAGCTTCAGTTAATTCGCTTTGTAATTGCTTAACTCGAAGGAATTTAGCGGAAATTATTTTCTGAGTGGTTGTATTGACATTTCTCTTTGGTCGATTAAGTAAAGCATAAGTGTAATTATTCGGTGGTTTGTAAATTCGATTCGGAACTGGAATATTCGAAGAATATATTCAAACATGGAACTTCATATAGACGAAAATTTAATACTTATGTAAAAAATTTACCATAATAACAATGTGATTTTTTTTTATGTAATAGACTGGAAGAAGAACTGGTTTGGGTTGAACTGGATTCTTTATGTTCACGATCACCTTTTTCAAGTTCTTTGCTATACAATTAACCGGTTTGAAATATTAGAAAAAAGTTCGTAAGTGTGCGTTATCAATAGATAATTATTTACCCATCCTTCTTACTTTCTAAATAATTTTTACTTACCAAGTGTCGTTGACGTTTGCATTTTTTTCTGATTCCGACAACACGTCTGTTATGATCTTAATGATAGTGCTCGGAGATGATATTTTCGTCTCTAATGTATGAGCCATGATGGTAAAATAATAGAAATTCTACGCAAGCATTTTAATTTATTCCGCAAATTTGAATTCAATAGAGTAGACTTGTCACGAGTGGAAATGACACGAAGTACATTCTCTTGAGTCACCAGTCAATAAATCACTATTTAGTATTTAGTATTCAAAATTTCATGGAAGAAAAAACAATACCAACAAGACAACGTAAAAATGGTCTGTAATTCGTGAATTTTTTTGAAAATTACAATCGTCTCAGTAAATAACAACATTGTAATGTATCATCGCTTGAAAAGTTAAGCAATCGATACTTTAGTAATGGTAGCCATAACAACTGATGTGCATTAAATAGCGTTATTAAATATGTTACGCATGAATGAATAAGTTACTACTTATGTCATACTATGCACGAGTACAATTACGATATTTTTTTCATAATAATAATCAGGAAATGGTATCGGTATCTTTTTTTTTTGTTTATAGTTTATACACGAAGAAGACTTCACTTATAGGAAATACTGGTAACGTAAGAATATATATTACAAATATAAACAATTGGTAGACTTGAATTTTGTACAATTTGTTATCACAACATAAACAATATTTCTCACACAAAGACATCGATTTGTCAAAATAATTCGAAAGAATCTACAAATAAGTGTACATTAGTTGATTGTTTTCAAATCATCAAAAACTATAGTCCAATCACGAGTCCGTATCCGGAGCGTCATGTTGAATACGCCACATTTTATAATAAATACTATTAGGATCATTTAAAAATTCTTTATGAGTTCCTCGTTCCGCTAATTTGCCATCGCTCAAGACCAAAATTTCATCAGCATCCATAACGGTAGATAAACGATGCGCTATGCAAATACTAGTTTTACCTTGCGTTGCTCGTTTCAAAGCTTCTAAAATGTTCTACAAAAACGTACTTCTTTTAATAAATATTACAAAGGTATCATAGGTGAAATTAAATCACGATATTAACCATTTCTGTTAAAGAATCCAAAGATGATGTTGCTTCGTCGAATACTAAAATCGGAGAATCCTTCAACACTGCTCGTGCTATCGCGACTCTTTGTTTTTCCCCTCCTGATAATTTTAGACCTCTTTCGCCTACCTGTAAAATTACAAATAATTTATAACTTTGTTTTACAAGTATTACGTCCACGTTCAGCGATTCTTCGTACTTGAGTTTGATACCCAGCAGGCCACCTGAGTATCGAATCGTGTAAATTAGCTAATCTAGCCGCGTTATGTACATCGTCTTCGGATTTTTGCAAATTCCCGTATCGCAAATTGTACATGATGGTGTCGTGAAATAATACGGAATCCTGTAATCATAAAATATTACTCGAAATTCACAACTAAGCATTTATCTCGGATGATGCATACTTGAGGAACAACAGAAATCGCGCTTCTTAAATTATCCAGATTTAAATCTTTGATATTTCTTCCGGCTATTAGAATATCACCAGAATCTGGTTCGAAAAATCGATATAATAATCTAACAATAGACGATTTCCTAAAATCGAAATATCATTTAATTGCTTTAAGCTTAAATATGAAAGTTATACCGTTATAAACCTATTTACCCTGTTCCTGATCCACCAACAATGGCAACCTTTTTGCCTGCGGGTACAACGAATGATAATCCTTGAAAAACTTGTTTTCCGGGAACGTAACTGAAATCGACATTTTTGAATTCGATTTCAGCGTTTTCATTACTCAACAGTAATTTTTCGGCGTTTGATGAAGTCTGAAGAAATTCAAAGATTTTGTGGTTTTGTTAACATAAATGATAACACAGGTGATAATTTTTTTAAAGTTAATCTCGCTAATTACTTTAATAATGGGATCTTTTGTCATCAAGGTGAACATTGTTTGCATATCAATTAAAGCTTGACGCACTTCTCTATATACAGAACCTAAAAATCCTAAAGGAACTGATAACTGGAAAAGTAATCCGTTAATCATGACTAAATCTCCGACCGTTAAAGCGCCTATAATAAAATAATATATTTCATCAAAAATGGTATAAAATTATACCTCGAAATTCGCTCCCCTTACCTGCGCTGATTTGCTGAGCAGCTAAAATCATAGCGAGGCTAATGGCGGTGCTGAAAATAGCATTTTGACCGAAGTTCAATAACGCCAGACTTGTGCTGGTTTTAAGAGAAGCGTTTTCGTATTTTTTTAATGCTTGATCGTATCTCTCAGCTTCGTATAATTCGTTATTGAAATACTAGAATAGAATAATATAAATTGACTTTTTCTCGAAATTTGAAGAATATAGAAAATCGCTTCCATACGTTACCTTTACGGTTTCGTAATTGATCAACGAATCTACAGCTTTGCTACCAGCTTCGTTTTCGGCGCGATTCATAAAAACACGAAATTTCGTTCGCCATTGCGTTATAGCTAAAGTAAAAATGGCATACACGCCAACACAACTAACCGAAAGTACAGCAAATGAGCCTCCACATTTTAAACCCTAAATTCGGGAAAACTTATTAATAATTTCAGTAATGATACTTTTAGTTAAATCAAACCATACCAAGATAGTGCTAACTAGAGCTAACTCAAAAACAGTAGGTACCACATTGAAAACCATCGCCGATAGAACAAAATTAATACCTCGACTTCCTCGATCGATCGTCTAATAAGAAATGAGATTTTATAAAAATTCGACGGAAAAAATTATTTCAATTTTCTATCAAAATCATCGAACTTTTGAAAGTGCTCCGGTCTGTCGAGTAAGATGAAAACTTAAATCTAAATTATGAAGATGTAAAAAGACATTTTTCGCTATTCGTCGAATAGAATGCTGAGCGACTTTGGCAAAGACGGCATTTCTTAGTTCATTAAATCCAGCTGCTCCTGCTCTTGCAACTCCGTCTATGAAATATCAAATATAATTAAACATTCAATCGATGCATAATTATCGTAATTTTACCAACATCCGATTAACAACGAAGTAGCAACAGTTAATAGGGTATCTGGAGCTGTGGATAATGTAAGTAAAGCTTCGCCACCATTTTTAGCTGCTTGGTAAGCGTTGAGATCGTCGATTGCGAATTTCAGCAAGAATGGTACGCTGACGTTTAGTACTTTTGCTCCGACTAGTAATCCTAATGCTACGCTTACCCTATTTCTAATCGATTTATCATCCTGTGAAACAGAATAATTGTTAAAATTGTGGTGCCAGATGAAAAATATCTCGTGAATATTTCCATAGTAAATATGCGAATTGATATTTCCTTATCATAATTTTTCAAAGAGAAACATTTGTAATTATCTCACTGATAAATTAGCTACAACAATGCACATCATTCATCGATATAATTAAAATGTCTGATAGGTAATCGAGCTTAATTCTTACAGTACAAATTTCAATACCAAAAGTACATTATGTACTTAACATATTTACTTACTTTTGGCCAAATATACGATAGCATCGCCTTGAGCATATCTTTACTGGTGATTTGTTTGGAACCATCTTCATTAATTGAAGCATTACTAGCGATAGACGAAACACCAGGATGAAAACAACTCCGTTTCGTGAGGGAGCTTAATAGTGGTTTATTTTTATTTAATGGTACAGAGCATGATGTTTTGGATCTTAAAGGACATGAATAATATAAACAACTTACAGGTAACGTTTTAAGTACCTGATTGTGACATATCGTTGTACTCCTGATAGTGTGAATAATTAAGGGCACCTGAAAAAAATCCAAAACCATTAACCATCAGTTGAAAACACCTGGGCTCAGAAAAGTACATAGTATCTCGATTAGATAAATAAATCCTTCATTTGACATATCAAACTTGGAATGAAAGACACTCGAAATGTAATCAACATAAAAATCGTTAACACATTTTCTTCGTTCTTTATTTTTTCATCAATTTTATCGAAACATAGGAATACAAAATGAGCATAGAATTTTAAAGGTAGTTTTTACCTTTGGAATAAATACCATAAAACTTCAGGCACAAAACATGCATTCATCAAGAGTAAACCGCTTCGAAGCATGTCTTTCAACATTGTTTACATAAATAAAACGAAAAATTCGTGAATTTGAAAATTTAATCATCACTTTTTACAGCTATTTTACACTTATGTAATACTTTTAAATGTTCTTCGTATAACGAACAAGCAACTAAAAAACAGTTTTTTTCAATTTTAGGATTGAGATCAAATTGTTTCATCGTAATCAGTTCGCGTAAGTAATCTCGATATTTTTCAGAAATTATCGCTTCAGCTACTCGAGCTATATGAGTTGAACACATTGATTTGAATTTATCGGAAAAAATATTTTGTTTGATTTCTTTGATGTTTACTTCGGGCGCACATATGAATACGTAAATTAAAGCTTGGCAGTCCCACGACAAACCATCGGCGTAACAGCAAATCTTACTAAATAAATTTCGTTCCTTTAAAAATTTCAAGCGAAATTCATTAATGGGTTTATTAGCGGGAAATAATTGATTAGTAGCTGACAATATGTTATCGTAAGTGAACGCTACGGAGTCTTGGATATTCGACGGAATTACAAATCCGTAATCAATGAATAATCTGTCGTTCGATAATGGACCATAATTTATAAATATTTGTTCATTTTTAGGAAACGGTATTAAGGTTTCTATTTGATATATGCCTTCGGCTTCGACAACATAAGCTTTCACCTCGGAATTACAACTGTGATTGAATAGATCGATATAAGGAGCTAATGCTAAATTATTTTCATCCGCAAGAAGAACGGAATTTTGCGAGTTCATTTCAGGACACAAATACACAGCACGAGTGCTAACAACGCACCATGCCCATAAATACACGTCGTAAGTGAACACATCGACTAGATCGGCTTGGCAGTGAGTACATTTCCGGTGCTGGATGAAATCGAAAATTACTCCGAATGTCTTGGAAATTTTTTCTTTGGTGTCTTCTACTTTTTCTCGAATGCTACCCGGCAACCAGCTTATATCTTCGCAGAATACTGGACAGGAGAATGTCTTTGGTAAGCAATTAATGTACTTCTTCCAAACAGATGATTCTCCGAGGTGTAGCTCCCACACGAGGAAAGTCGACAGAACTTGCTGAGTAGCGAAGGTACTTTCGTTGGTGAATATCCAACTTATATCAGATTGTAAAACTGTTTTCACGGTGATTAACAATTTATACGGGATCTTTGCTATAGCTGTCCCAGCAAATATTCTTTCTTTCGCCTTCAATCCTCGGCCGGTTGTATTAAAATAAGATGATACTAATTTACAACAAGGTTTCCAACCGTGTCCTTTCATCCATTGAATCAATTCCAAGTATTCGATATCGCAATTGTACGGCGTCGACTCGGTTTCTTTATAGTTTTTTTTACGTTTTCTAATTCTTAATGCTCTGCCCATTATTTAACAAAAAACTGAAATAAATCAGTTTTTTTTTATTTTCTAAATATTACAATTTTCTATCTGAAACCAAAGTAAAATCAGTTACTGAGAATAGTTAGATGTTAGTGGACAAACACAATTAAAAAAAAACAACTTACAAGACTATAGGTTAAAAAAGTATACCAGAAAACTAGAAAAATTAAATTACCTTTCCCACTAAATATTCTCAAAAATTGATAATAACTGAGTAACATTAAATACACTGGTTACAATATACTCGTAAATATCGAAGATGAAATCAACAAAACACAAATTATCAAAAAATTGTTCAACTCGCGAAAATTTCGATCAATTTGAATTAAACGATTTGCTCATAAGATATCAAAATATAAATCAAGGAGTAATATTTAATACCTTTTGTTCCGAGGATTATTCAAATGAAAAACTTTAAAATCAAGTGATGAACTTGAAGTATCAATGTAAATACCTACAACACAATTACAGAAAAAATTAACGTAGTTTGAATTACCTCATTGAAATATTTCTTGAAGTTTTGCATTGATGTAACAAGTAATAAATTAACGAAAAATGATCAACTCAACTCTACATAAATTTAACTGATTTTTGATTAAGAATTGAAAAGACAACATTAAACAACATGAAACTGTAAAAGTTCAAAGTTCAAAGTTACGGTTTTGCTGTAATCATCATAGACTACTTATCAACCGTAATACACCGTTACGCACATGCGCATTGATGAACTCCGAATTCTATAATATTCAAATTCGAGACAGGATTCGTGTGCTATCGGCTTTGTTCGTCAACTATCGTTCACCGTGAGCTCTCTATGGTGAAGTCGAAGTGCATTACGGAAATGCGGAAAATAATAAATAAACTTAAAATAATGTGTTATATAATTATTTAGTATTTAAGTCTATTGGGACTGTCAAGCAAAGTGTCTGATATCTGGTGGTGATTGATGAAACTAACGAAGAGGTACCGATGAGACGTCGATCAGCGCAATCATACACTTAGGTTGCGAAATTTTCGAAATTTACCAGCAATTTTCGAATTAAAATACAGAATTTTAATTTCTGACTCCTAGCGGTTCGTTATTGAA